>JAMJFZ010002773.1:305000-417500 GCA_026225945.1 Cricetomys ansorgei | reverse complement strand
TCATAATTTCAGAAAATAAAATTGATTATAACTAAAAAGAGAATCATTAGCAACAAATATAATAATAATAATAATGTCAACTGATTATGTTGTAATAATGATGACTTCACAGGTGCCACGACAGAGAGGTTAGCACAGAGTAGACAGTATGTAAGTACTTTTGTATTTTATCTAATTCAGTTTTCACAACAATAGTTTTAGGTAAGCCTATCCATTGCCCCCCCAAAAAAAACCCCAAAACAAAAAGCAAAGATGGAGAATTTGAGGTACCCCCAGTGAGTGACAAAAGCTGAATTTGACAGTGGCAATCTGACTGAGAGCAAAAAATACGTTATACAAGCTGTGAATTGCCTATTTGTGGTCCGCTGAGAACGAGTGCGTCCTGGGAGGCAGAGGTCCAGGTTTTCGTCCACACAAGGGAAGGGCTCTGGCGCTCAGCTCACTCTTGGGGTTCCGTGTGTGTAAATGATGAGGGTTCGGCTTCATTATTTTCTTCTAGAACGTGTTTATTCCGCTAATACGTCACCCTGGTCTGCTTTGTGTTTGACAGGAAGTGACATCCTGCTGTAAGCTTTCATCCTCTTGCCTTCGACGGGATTCCTGTTGACAGCGAAGCTGGGTGGTGAGCTCTGGAAATAGGCAGCTGGGAGCAGCGGAGCTCTGGGAACGGCCCCCACTCCGGGGTGTCTGGGCCTGGCATGCCTGACAGCCGCACCAGGAAACCTCTCCCTTGCCTAGCAGACCTCGGCCTTCAACAACACTTGCTACAACGGTCTCCTTGTTGCAGCGTAAGGAAGGCGGTGCTTCCAAGAAGCGGGGCCAAGCGCCACGCTCTGTCCTTGCCTGTAGCCACATACCTGCCAGCGAAGACGGCCGGTGCTGAGAGGAGGATGGAGCTCCCAAGTTGATTTTGCTCTCTGGAAAGCAACTGGATACGGTATTGGTCTTTATTGCAGTTTCCACAGACTGAAAAAGAAAAAAAAATGTTTATAAAACAAAAGCCACATACAATTCGATGCAGACATTTTTTTTTAGAATTTTGTTTTTGCACAGCGGAAACCAGGGCCGATGTGGTCATGGTGGAAACGGAGCCAGTTCTGTTACCCTGAAGCACCTCTCCTAAACACTGATTTGAGTAAGTCAGGCCAGCCATTGCCAGGAACAGCCCGCATTGTTTGGCTCTTGGGACAGACTTCCGGGACAAAGTGCTCTGAACACCCGAAGCAAGGCCCCACCCCACGCAGCAGCATGTCCACGGTGTACCCAGGCCCTGACTGCTCAGTGGGAGTGAAAGCAATCTTGCTAGCGTTGCCACCGCCATTGCTCCCCCGACAGTATCTTGGAGTGCAAGGCTTGCTTTGCCTCTGTCACCTAGTCATCTGAGGCAAATCTGTCTCTTCCGAGTTCTGGTTCTCAGGCCGCAGAAGCCGCGGAAGGAAACACCAAGTTACCCTACCAGTGTGTGCTTAGCCGAATGGTGCGGAAGCCTTAGAGATCCTGTTTGTAGGCTTCGAGCACAGGACTGACCCACAAGTACAGTTCTCATCGTGCTAGGGGTGGAACCCTGGGCCTCGGTCGGTCTTCAGGCAAATGCTCTGCCATAAGCTCTCTATAACTCTCTTTAAATCACAGGGGTGGTGAGCCGAAAGGACCAGATCCGCAGGGAGAAACTGTAGAGGAGATCTAGTCAAGTTAGGAGGCTGTGCTTGTGTCTTCTGTGGGTCTAGAACCCATGATGTCCTGTCTTTCTGATAGTCTGAAATTAACCAGGGCTACGAGTATTAAAGAACCAATCAAGCAAACAAAAAACACCAAAGAACGTGGGAGCATTCTCACGGTTTGGAGGCTCCCTACTTAGTAAATTAAAGAAATTACTTGGATAGCTTTTTACATTATTTTGCCAGAAAAATGAAAACCAGATCCTCCGGTTTCTCGTTTCCTTCCATGGCATGGTGACATAGGGCTGGTCAGGAGCAGACCTGCCCTCTGCCTTCAACAGTTTACACCCTTTAGTAGAGGAAATACGCAACACATCTGTAAACAGAAGCTTTTCCATTTCATGAGGTCCCATTTATTAACCACTGGCCTCAGCACCTGAGCTATTGGTGCTTGTTCAGGGAGTTGTCTCCTGTGCCGCTGTGTCCAAGGCTATTCCTCACTTTCTTCTCTACCGTTTTCAGTGTATCTGGTTTTATGTTGAGGTCTTTGATCCATTTGGACTTGAGTTTTGTGCACAGTGATAGATATGGATTTGTTTGCATTCTTCTACTGGTGGACACCCAATTAGACCAGCACCGTTTGTTAAAGATGCTTTCTTTGTTCCATTGTATGTTTCTGTCTTCTTTATCAAAGATCAGGTGTCCATAGGTGTGTAGATTTATGTCTGGATCCTCAATTCAGTTTCATTGATCCTCACATCTGCTTTTGTGCCAATACCATGTGGTTTTTATTACTATGGCTCTGTAGTACAGCTTAAGATCAGGGATGTTGATCCATCCAGAAGTTCTTTTATTTTTTACGATTACTTTAGCTATCCTGACTTTCTTGTTTTTTCCATATGAAGCTGAGTGTTACCCTTTCTAGGTCTGTAAAGATTTGTATTGGGCTTTTGATAGGGATTGCATTGGTAATTGATAGGGATTGAGTGCATTGATTGATTGCATCTTTTGGTAAGATGGCCATTTTTACTATGTTGATCTTACTAATCCAGGAGCATGGGAGATCCTTCCATCTTCCAAGACCTACTTTAACTTCCCTCTTCAAGGATTTAAAGTTTTGTCATACAAGTCTTTCACTTGCTTGGTCAGAGTCTCCCCAAGATACCTTACGTTATTTGTGGCTATTGTGAAAGGTGTTGATTCCTGATTCCTTTCTCTGTCCATTTGCCATTTGCATATAGGAGGGCTACAGATTTTTTTGAGTTGATCTTGTAGCCAGCCACTTCACTGAAGTTGTTTATCAGTAGGAAGTGTTACGGGGTCAAGTTTTGGGGGATGCTTATGTATACTATTGCAAATTAAGGATACTTTGAATTCTTCCTTTCCAATTCATATTCATCTCGTTGTGTTGGTGTCTACTGCTCTAGTTAGAACTTCAAGCACTATATTGAGTAGGTATGGGGAGGGGAAAACCTTGTCTTGTTCCTGATTTTAGTGGAATTCTTTTGAGTTTCTCTCCATTTAATTTGATGTTGGCTGTGGGCTTGGTGTAAATTGCCTTTATTATGTTTAGGTATGTCCCTTGAATTCCCAATCTCTCTAGTACTTTTATCACGAAGCAGTGTTGGGTTTTGTCAAAAGCTTTCTCACCATCTAGTGACATGATTGTGTGGTTTTCTTCTTTCAGTGTGTTTATGTGGTGGGGAGATCACTGTGGATTGGGGTTTTGGGGGCGGGGTGTTCTGGTAGGAGGGTTTGGTGGGGAGTCTGCCTACCTTTTCTTCTGGTGGCTGGGTAGTCACAGTCTGGGTCAGAAGATGTCTGCACTTGCTGTTCTTGTGAAGGCCCTGGTTCCCAGGCCCATATTAGGCAGCTCACAACTGTTGGCAACTCTAGTTCCAGGGGCTCTAACGCCCTCTTCTGGCCTCTTAGAACACCTTCATGTGCATGTTGCATATACCCACACTTAGGCACACACATATATACTAAAATAATATGTAAGTAGAATTTAAACTGTAACCAGAATCTATTACATTAGGGTTAGGGAGATAGAAAACACCAGATAAGAATATTAGAAAAGGCCCAGTTGAAGAGAAGATTTTGGAGTAGAAAGTCTAGAAGCCATGAGCATCCCAAGCAAGGCCCGTGGCTCAAGCCGCATCTGCAAATGGAGTGGTAGGTGCTGAGACTGGAGGGAGGGCTGAGGGCAAGGCAATTAGTTTTCCATGACAGGCAATTTAGGCTTGGCAATTCAGACTTTATTTCAACTGTCTTAGCAAACTTTGAGGGACTGGTTTATCGTCAGTTTATTCTCTGCTCAGTTCCTAAATCAGGTAGATGAACTCCACCCATTCATTCAATGCTTAGTTACTGAGCTACTCTATGTTGTCTGGGTCCAGTAGCAAGAAAGTTACAACCTCTGTCATCAGATAACGGGATAAGAACAGAACTGAAACAACCACAAAAGTGGAGAGGGGTTAGTTCCAGGAGAGAGTGGAGATGCTGCTGGGGCCATCACGTTGTAAGATTGTAAACTGTCAACATGAAGGGAGCCTTGCTCTGCCATTGGGTCACTTGCCGGCTCACAAGCACAGGATACTTCCGTCATGCCCCCAGGTCAGCAGAGCAGACTGTGTTGTGGCATAAGACAAGGCGTCTGGATAAGTCTGGCTTGAAAGCAGACTTTCAACTTGGTCAACTCAGAGGAAGAGCCTATCGCACAGAGCAATTGTGTGCTCTGATATTTCCCAGGACGCTTCATTTGGGTGACTGCTACTTTTAGAATAAAATGTTTCTGCTCTTGGATGTGAACCAGACTGGCTTCTAATATACATTCCAAAGTTAAGCAAATAAAATATTGTAAAGATGGGTGTTAAGCTTTTAAAGCTTTTCCTAAACACTGACAGAAAACACCCCTTTTCCTTCCCCAAACTGCTGTGATCTGTAATGATTAGGTCCCATTTTCTTGTCCTTCATTATTTTTCCTGTAAGTGCCGTACCAAGAGCAGCTAGTTCTGTCTATCCATTACCTCCCCAGGGCCCAGCACAGTGCCTCAGACACAGCGGGGGACCAATTAATATTTGTTGAGTGAATGAATGAAACTCATTCTTTTCCTTTGCAAGGGGTGTCTCTATTGCGATGAACTCCAGACAGCACACAGAGATCACGGGGACTACAATGAACATCCAAGGCATTTTGCAATTCATGGCTGACCCACGCTGACCCTTTATTTAATTAAATCTTTCACTTGTGAATGAATCATTTCTTCCATTAATTAAAATCGGATGCACATATGTCTCTGTAAAGTATATGTCAAAAGAAAGCATTCCATCTAAAATATACAGGAGGCGCTGACCACAGCCACGAGTCATCTATCATGACCTGCTAAAATGATCAACTCTGTAATTAGAGACGGCACAGTCGTCTCTTACGGCCTCAAAAATATGAGCTGCAGATTCTCAACCTAGTCAGCTCCTGTGTTAATGGAAGAAGCAGTGCTGAGCAGGGAAGCTGAGAGAAACGTTTATGTTTTTGAGGACAGAGCCTGTGGCCTCTGCAGTTCTGGCAGGCCCGCGTCCCTAATGACTATGGAGACTGTGCTCGCAGGAGACTTGTATCTGGACTACTGTTGCTGGAAGGTAGTAGGCATTTCTTGCTTCATTGCAAGCTCTTTCTTTTCTACAGAAATAAAAATAATAGCTGCAAGACCTGATGGTCTGTTGAAGGGGCAAATTCATCATTTTCCATGTACCTTACAGCGCCCCCTGGAGAGAAGGAGATGTTGCATTGAATTGCATCTTAAAATGGCAGGGAAGAATGCACATCCATCCATAGATTTCACCTCAGAGTAAACTATGCACAGTCTAAACTTTACTGGGAATTCTGCCGGTGAGTTGAGACAGAAGGGGTGTGTGTGTGTGTGTGTGTGAGTGCATGTGTGTGTGCACCGTGGTTGTGAGCTGTGGTCTCTGTGTCACAGGGACCCAGGTCTCTGCAGCAAGTTTTTAGGATGCCACAAGTTTAAAATTTGTCAGATTTTGGAAGAGGCAGAAATTGTTCTGTTTGAAGTGCCGGGCTTTGCAGGACGATAAACATTCCCCTTGCACATTCATGTTTAAGTTAGAGGACCAGCAGGCACTCAGATCTGTTTCAGTACAGCGTGTTTATGTCGAGCATTGGCATTACACTTGTATGCCTCCCTGCCATTCATTCATTTTAGCTTTCCTTGGAATGAACCCTGGAGAGCAGGTGTAAGAACAGTGGGGTGGCCAGGGTGTTGCCAGGGGTGGGACAGAGGCTCCGAAAGGTCTCAACGCTCTGGGCCTTTCTCTTGGAAAAACAGGTGATGTCTTTGCCTGCACGGACTAGATCCACCACCAGCGACGGGGATTGTGCTGCTTTCAGGAGAGAAAGGGAGACACAGTACTCGGTGAGTTTCTCACTCGCTCAGGGAAACATCAATAGCTTCTCTCCGACTTCAATCCACGTTCTTTGTGTTATTGCAGAGGCTGGGGACAGTCACTGGTATTTTCTCAGTTCATGGGACTTGTTTTCTGGTTTTGTCACGTTTTGAGTTTTGACATTTGAGTTAATTTTTTTTCTGTATTTATCTATCTACCTACCTCTCTACATCTAGTATAGTGGCTTAGCAAGGAAGACACGGAGGCATAGTCATGGGTGCAAACCCCCAGACTTCAGCAGAGGGAACTGGTATCACGGCAAGTGCCATCCTGGACAGTGGAACCCCTGAACAACTCATCTCAGGGGTTTTATTGATACCCAAGCTCCTTAGGTGTTCTAGTGATACCACATGCAGGTCATGAGCAATCAAACATCTTTTACATAAAGCCAACACCTGCAAACAATACAAATGCCAAGATCTAGGCAGCCCTTTACCCAACAATGCACAAAGCAACCACTTTAAACATAACTAAAAATAAACTTCTGTAATACTATCTATCTATCTATCTATCTATCTATCTATCATCTATCTATCTATCATCTATCATCTATCTATCTAGCATCTATCTATCTATCATCTATCTATCTAGCATCTATCTATCTATCTCTCTGTCTATCATCTATTTATCATCTATCTATCATCTATCTATCATCTATCTATCTATCTATCTATCTATCTATCTATCTATCATCTATCTATCTATCTATCTATCGTCTATCTATCTATCTATCTAGCATCTATCATCTATCTATCTATCATCTATCTATCATCTATCTATCTATCATCTATCTATCTATCTATCTATCATCTATCTATCTATCTATCATCTATCTATCTATCTATCTATCTATCATCTATCTATCTATCTATCTATCTATCTATCTATCTATCTATCATCTTTCCATCCACATTCTACCAGCACTGTTTGCTTAATGATTTGGTGGATCTCTGCTATGTTAAGTATTTAAAATACAAATCTAATATTATATATGTTTGCATTTGTTGCTTTGCTATTTTAATCCAGGCTACAGAGACATGTACACATGTACACATGGCTACATACCCAGGTGACCCAAGACAGACAATCATTGCACAAGGTTAAAGTGAAGCCAACTTACCATACCCACAAATACTTCATTGACCAAAGTAATTTGCATGGTCAGACCCAACACCAGCAGGGAGGGAGCAGAGAGCTAGCAGGGAAGGGGAGAGGCTAACACAGACTAGATAATAACACAAAATATACAATCACAGTACTGTTCATTTATTTTTACTTGTAGGGATCTTAATTCGTTTCATCCAGCCAGGGGTCACTTCATTTTTGCTTCTCTGCAAAGCTCCAAATTCTAAAACTGCTACTGAAGATTTCAGTTTCTTGAATGCTTTGTGGGTTAACGCTGATTGAGCACTAGCCATGGAGCTCGGGATGGCATGGCTGTTGGCAGGTCTCACCTCCAGCGCTTTTCACTGGATTCTCTGCCAGAATCATAAAGGTGTTTACATGTTTTTAAACCCTGCAATAAAAGTTTGATTTCCTCAAGAGCCGTGTATTTTCTGAACGCCAGAAGCTCTTGTGAACAACTCTTACACAGAATCATAGAATAAGGTCATAGCATGTTTAGAGCTGCCTTAAGAGGACATTTAGTTCAACTGTGTCGTTTTCCAGACCAGGGAACGAACAGCTGCAGTTTGAAACTTCCAATCCTCATACACACAGGGCCCCAGGTTTCTTTTTCCTGAAGTAAAAACATCATTCAGAAAGAAATCTGGGGTGACCTTTACATTTTCCTGCAGCCGTAACTCATGGACAGAAAGACCCTTCTCTTTCTGCTCGTTTTATGAGACCCTTCTCATGACTTGCTAGCTTCCACACTGCAACCTGATTGCCATGAAAAACAAAACAGAAGTGTTTCCGTTTCTCCCATGGTTTTATGGATCTGCTTTTAGGATCATCGGAACGAGCCGAGAGAGGTCTGGTCACCAGCTCCAGTGTCCCCAGGACACCTGGGACCCTTTCCACAGGGGAGAGGGAAAGAGAGGCACTTCCCAGGTAAAGAATTTTAAGTGCCTTTAGAGGCCCCAAACTCTCATTCTTGAGCAACTGCTTTGTCTTTAGAACGTCTAAGGCAAAATGGAATTTTTCACATAAATATCTGTGACTCTTTTACACACTAGACTTGGAACTACGTCTTAAGACGTTTCTGGTTCAGTCTAGTGAATTAACTAAAGTGAAAGTATCAGCTATCAGGAAAATGTATATGCAAGGTTTCTTTAGTTGTGTGTGTGTGTGTACATGCGTGTGCACGTATGCATGTGTATGTCAGTCACGCTGTACATGTAGAGGTCAAAGGACAACTTTCAGGAGTCAGTTCTCTCTTTCCACAATGTGAATCCCAGGGATGGAACCCAGGTCCTCAGGCTTTCTTGAAAGAATCTTACTGGCTGAGCCACCTGCCCTCCCGGATATGCATTTTAAAAGGAGCACTTTGACTTTGCTCTCCCAGATAAATTGAATGTGTGTTTGTGGGTGTGTGCGCGCACAGCACTGATCTAAAAGAATTACATGGAGAACAAAGTAAGATTAGGCTGGTGGGTCCAAATATACAAGTCGGTTATAGATTCTGCGGAGGCAATGATACGTGCAGATGTGCACTCTGTGCTCTATTAGCACATTTAATAAAGCACAGGCTGCCTTATCTTTTATTATATATTAAATCACAGCATGCTGCTTTCATGTACATTTACTTCCTGAAATGATCTTTTTAATTTAAAAAATTATGCGTATGCTTATGTGTGTGCGCACACGTGTGCATAGTAGTGAGGACATGGCCCTCTACTCCCGTAGTGAACTGCCAACTTATAACACAATGCTGTTGAGCGAGATCTTGATGACTTGCTTCAGCTCTCTAGGCTTCTCCTACATGCTGGAAGTTCGTAACCTTTGACCTGTGTCTCCCCACTTCCTGCGCCTCTGCATATCCGCTGGTAAGCTCCATTCTTTTCTCTGTTTCTATATATTCAACTTTTCCTATTCCACATAGAAATGAGATGGTGCGGCATTCTCCTGCCCGCGTCTGGCTTATTTCACTAACTCCAGGCTAAACCACGTGGTCATAAGTGGTGGGATCCCCGAAGGGCTCCCAGGTTTAACCATGGTGGGATCCCCGGAAGGCTCCCTGTCCACAGCCTCACCCGTAGCTTTTGAGAGTGGGATGACATCTCGGGAATCCAGGGTGTCTCCAGGATGTTCAGATCAGAAGCAATCCGTGGCTTTGGAATTGAAGTTGGCAACTGGACGTGTACCTTCACTTCTCTTCCCCAGACTCACCAACACAAAAAGGAGACCCGGGTAGGGGAAAACATAAACCTTGGATCAGTTGAGGGTTTGGGGAAAGCTGGCGCTTGGCCTAGCAGACCTAACAAGGCTGCCTGCCGAAGCCTGGGCACCCCTGGCGTGAGACTGAAGACTGGGCGGAGCAGGAAGATTGGCAGAAAGGGTCTTAGGCGCGGTTATGTTTCTGCCTCATCCCGTTTGGCACTCAGGCACGTGATTCCGCTACAGTAAATGAGAGGAGAGATTTCTTCCCTGGAGTCGGTCAACAGGGGGAGATGCCCGCAAGAGCAGAGCTGAGAGAAGGTGGGGCAGCAAAGGCGTTTGATGACAGAATGTGGCGCCTCATGGGTCCCGACATCCTCCAGTGGGAGCCTGAAGTCCTGGACACTCCGGAACTCTAACGAGGCACAGTTATGGATGCATAACGTGGAACAATTCTAAGCATATAGTGTAATAAAATGTATGTGAGAGCCCTGCTCTTGTCTCTCTCCCCAAAGACCTTCCTGGACTCTGTTCTTTACACTTCATGGCTTCGCTCCTGCACGTCCAAATTGCTGCACGACTGCTCCTGCACTTTGGGGCCATTATTAAGTAAAATAAGGGTTACTTGGACACAAGCACTTTAATTCCACGACAGTTAATTTGACAGCCGAGACAGCTACCAAGTGGCTGCAGATATTCTGGAGAGAGTGAGAATTCACGCACAAGGCAGGGTGGATCAAGGCAGCATAACTCTCAGAGTGCTTCGTAATGTAAAGATTGCAAGTTGTTTATTTCTGGAGTTTGTATTTGCTATTTTCAGATTGCGACGGGTCACAGTTGCCTGAAACTAGGGAGAGTGAAAGTACACAGGAAGAACAGCTGCCTTCTCTTCAAGTCTGGGGCCAAAGGGTCTGACCCCTCAGGGGAAGACCTTAAATTGACAGCTCCTGGGGAGACGGACAAGTCCCCTACCCCCACCTTGCCAAGAGCAGGCATGCTTGAAAGTACTGAGTTAACCACATAACTAGGGCAAAATGTGAGTTTGATCATAGATCACCAACACATTGAAAAACCAGCAACTGAAGAGAAAGGCAGTTACTGACTTCAGGTAGGGGAAATGTTACACAGGGAAGGAGCTGCATCCTGGTTTGTCTCAGGGGTGGCTCATCAGCAGCATTTGAATGGCCGCAGAAAGGGGCCCTGGGAATGTCTCCATATTGGAAAGCTTACACTGTGGCAGTACAACTATGGGGAGGTTCAGCAAAGAAGACGCTCTCATGGGTGCAAACCTGCCAGCCCTCAGCAAGGGAACCATCATCCTGGTGCCTGCCACACTGATAGTGGAGCCCCGAGCTCCTCAGGTGTTCTCTTGACAGCACGTGCCGATCATTAGCAATCACACATCTTTTACATAAAGCCGACACCTGCAGACAGTACAGGTGTCAAGGCCTGGGCAGCCCTTCTCCCAACAGCACGCAAAACAATCACTTTAAACAACTAAAATACACGTCTGCATCAGTAAACACTGTGATAACTGACAGGCGATGCAAGCGAGTGAAACTCACGATTGGGAAAGTCACGATCGGTGGTAAACATGAAATCTGTTTGTGTGCACTCTGTGCAGGAGACAGACCAGCCACATGCCAAAAGCTTCCCTGACCACGGCTAGAAAACCTGGCTTTGAGCATGAGGGGTTACACTTCCATATTTAATACTTTTATAACCAGAACACTATTGAAAAATAAGTACTGTAAGCATATACATGCTACAGAAAAGCAAGCAAGAGAATTCTCCCTCTATCCTTCCCGGATACTGATATCAAGGACGCATTAAAACTACGGTTTTATGTTATTGACTGTTTTTCCCTAAGCAAGTGTGGTAACTGTCTAGGCTGTGCAGCTTCTTCCCTGGAAGCCAGTCAGGGAGATGCTGTGTTTCCTCCGGAATGTTCACACAAGTTTCCAAAGCACAGCCCTAGATGGAAGGAGGGAAGTCACAGCTACCACTTCCAGTGGGTTGTCCTGTTCCCAGGGTGCACACAGCAGACTGTGGTTGGGAAGGTTAGGTTAGTTACCAAGTGAAATAAATGGAAGTCAAAGGCGGTGTATCTGCTTCAGTACAGTACCTAGCTTCCCTCCAGACACTGGCCTGAACCTTAGGCTCTCTCTCTCTCTCTTTCTCTCTCTCTCTCTCTCTCTCTCTCTCTCTCTCTCTCTCTCTCTCTCTCTCTCTCTCTCTCTCTCTCTCTCTCTCTCTCACACACACACACACACACACACACACACACACACTTTCTCACTCTGCAACCCTGGGGGAGAGAAGCAAGGCAGCTGCAGAAGCCAAAAAACCTCCCCAGCCCTAATTAAACCCTCTAAGTCTCCAGGCAACGCAACTAAGGAAAAACAGCATTTCCAAGCTGAAGACCCCCAGCCCCCAGCCCCAGCCCCAGCAAAGGAAACAGGTCGTTTGGTTTAATCAGCCTACGTGCACATTCTCTCTCCCCAGGTTTCCAAGACTGGGCCTGTACCTAGCAGAGGTATTTGTGTAATCAAAGCTTCTGGAACTTTCCCTGCCAAGGCTACCAAAGTGAATAGGCTCCCGAGGTAAAAATGTTCCCCTGCTGGGGACGGCGCCCTTGAAGTCTACATCAAAATCAAGAAAGGGTCACAGCTGTTGCGGCACCCCACAGCGGAAAACTTGCAAGAGATCCCAGCCTGCACCATGCTCTGCCTCAGGTCGGCAGGAAACAGGCCCTATTTGCCTCAGAGAAAAGGGGGGTGGTGGTGGAGGAGGGAGCCAGGAAGGGGTGGGTAGAGATGCAGAGAAGGAGGGGAGGGGGAGAGAGAGTGAGAGTGATTTATTTTCAAAAAAGCCTCCACTAGTACCCTCTGAGATGGAAGAGCAGAGACCCGCCCCTGCATGCAGGCACCCCAGCTCCCACCCGTCACCCCCAAGCCTCTCCTGAGAGTTGGGCATCCTGCACACCGGGCCGAGAGCCACTAGATGGCAGCAGATTAACTCTTCAGATGCCAGAACGGGCTCTGGGTCGAGATGATGGCCTCTCCGTCCCTCCCCCGGATTCTGGGCTTACAGACGAGACACCAGAGCAAACCTTTGGGCAAGGAGGACTTTTTTGATGACGCTTGGTTCGTGGTTCCCAGACTAGAAATGTTTTAGAAAATGCATGCGTGTTCAGATTCATCTTAATAAATATTAAGTATAATAACACGTGAGTTATTATTTTATTATTTTCCAGACACGGCCAGGGCTCTTGCCCTGGGATGGGAACTAATGAGGGCAGCATGGCATTAAAAACAAACAGCGTTCTGGTAGCTGGCCGCCTTGCAAGACACAGGCGTACATTTGCTCTGGACAAAAGGAAAGACTAAGTTAGCGAAAGAGACTCACATTAAGCTTTGACGATGCAGGTTCCATGTTTTTAGGGTGAGCAAAGGCCTGGAAGGTGCGAGCTCCCAGAAAGAAACTGGCCTGGAGGTGCTCGCTGCTTAGACACCAGGAAACAAATCTCAGGGGTCTTCTGTCCTCCACAAGGACCCCCCATCCCACCTGTTATAGAACCGCCCCATATCTCAGAACCCCCCTGCATCCCACCTGTTATAGAGCCCCCCTGCATCCCATCCTGTTAAAGAATCCCCCAGCCTCCCTGCATCCCACCTGTTATAGAGCCCCCCTGCATCCCACCTGCCCCCCATCCCACCTGTTATAGAACCCCCCTGCACCTGTTATAGAACCCCCTGCATCCCACTTGTTAAAGAATCCCCCCCTCCCACCTGTTAAAGAATCCCCCCTGCATCCCACCTGTTATAGAGTTAAAGAATCCCCCCTGCATCCCACCTGTTATAGAGCCCCCCTGCATCCCCACCTGTTAAAGAATCCCCCCTGCATCCCACCTGTTATAGAACCCCCCTGCATCCCACCTGTTATAGAACCCCCCCTGCATCCCACCTGTTAAAGAATCCCCCCCATCCCACCTGTTATAGAGCCCCCTGCATCCCACCTGTTATAGAGCCCCCTGCATCCCACCTGTTATAGAATCCCCCCCTGCATCCCACCTGTTTAAGAATCCCCCCTGCATCCCACCTGTTAAAGAATCTCCCCCTATCCCCGCATCCCACCTGTTAAAGAATTCCCCTCATCCCTCTTAAAACTTCTGCCACAATCATAAAATTATGGTGGTGATTGGAACAGGGGCCAGAAAAAGTGCAACTGATTTACTTAGGGTTAGGGTTAGGGAGGGAAGAGAGAGCTACCCGGCACGGGAGGAAAGTCGGGAATCTGGGCATCAGGGTTTGGGGAGGACACAGAAGGCAGGAGAGAGGAACTCGGGGAGGGAGCAATGATGTGGGTGATCTGTAGGACTCAGATGCAGTGAAGGGCGATTTGAAGGGCATGCAGGAATCCGATTGATAGGTTTCAAGAGAGTTCAGCAAAGATTAAAATTGTCTCACATTTTTATTTTTATTGTTTTATTTCTTGGCCTGGAAGGCTGCCTAAGTAAGACACAAGGCAGCATGGGTGGTGAAACCAGGCCTCTCCACTTTCCCAGCTCTCTAGCTGGTGATGGTAATCGCTTCTTCTTCTAAATAAAACTCTCCTTAAATGGACACACAAATAAAAATATCATGCAGTTAGACTAAGGTAAGCGCTCAAACACTCACTTGCTCAGTCCAAATTGTATATGCATTGGTGCACTTCTGTCCACTTGGAAAGGACGTTCTGAAGCTGTGGACCTTTGCTTAGGGTTATTCGATTATACACTGCACTGGCTAGTATATTTCTAAACAGTTATCTGGGGTTGGGAGAGAGAGGAGAGAGAGGACAGAGAGAGGGAGAGGGAGAGGGAGAGGAGGAACCATGCAGAGTTGGAACTGGAAGACAGTTTCCTACCCTCTTTCATGACTCCTGTGTCCTTGTGCCTGTGTTCCGACTTTCCTCGTCACCCACCACCCTCCTTTGGTCTCTTTTCTATATGTTAAACTGTACCCACATCTATGTTTATATACACACAACTACACATGATAGACTAGGGTCTACATATGAGAGAAAACACGAGTGTTTTTTCTTTCTGAGACTGGGTGATTTTCATTAATCTACATTCTAAATTCATCCGTTTTCCTGTAGTAGTACGCTACAATCTTTTACCCTCAATTTAGGGAAAGAGAAAGGAAAAACACAAATGTTCACTGCTTTTGTAAGCGGCCTTGATATAGAAAGAAAGGTAGAAATCTTCACAGCCTCTTTTAGGCTGTCCTGAGTTTGAAGTGCACTAGCTGACAGTGAGTCAGGCTAGCATCTCCGCTCACGGTCTGTAAACTCAATCCCTCCAACCTTTGTCCTTTTAGGAATTACTACACTAACGACAGCAACCCAACCAACAAACCAACAACCAACACCCACCCTAACTCTCAGGGTTTTAGACCTTTTATGCCCTAAGCCAAAAGTTCCCATAAACCCATGCAGCACGCAATTCCAAAAACAAGCTACAGGTGCCAGAATGCCTGCACCCAACCAAATTATAGCCACCTGCATCAAGCACTCCAAATCCAGCTCGTAAACAGCTCTACCACAGCTGGGGTGGGCACACAGACCTAATCCAAATGCCATTTTGTGTTTTTAAAGAAACCAAAATAACAAAAACTTTCCCAAGTGTTCCTCTACATATTCCTGCAAATTTCATCTTCTTTAGAGATGAATAAAATTCTGTCTATTTTTACCAGATTTGCATTATCCACTCATCTGTTGGTGGGTATCTAGTTTGATCTGCTTCCTTGCTGTAGTGACTAGGGCAGCAATAAGCAATGTGCAAACATCTCAATGATGGGTATAGCATTCTCTGAGTATATGCCCAGGATGGGATAACAGATCATATGGTAGTTAATTTTAACTTTTTTGAGACATTTCAATATTGGTTTCCATAGTGGCTCTATTAATTTGTACCCCACCAGCAGTGAATAGGGGCTCTTCTCCCTCACATCCTCTCTGACATTTGTGGCCAGACTTGCTGATGATAGCTACCCTGATGATAGCGACATTGGTGATGGCTACCCTGGCTGGGGTGAGGTGGTTCCTCAAAGTAGTTTTAATTTGCGTTTCTCTGGTGACTAGAGATGTTAAACACATTTAAAACAGTTTTTGGCCATTTGTGCTTTTTCTTTTGAAAACTGGACTCAATTCATTAGCCCACTTGTTGATTGACAGTTTTCTTTCCTTGGCATTTAATTCTGCAGCTCTTTGTAAATCCTGTACGTTAGCACCGAGTCTGAAGCATGGCTGGTAAGGATTTTCTCTCCTCCTGTGGGCTGTGTGTGTGCTCAGCTGATAGTTTCCTTTGATAAGAAGGATGTTTTAATTTTGCATAGTCCCAACTGTTGATACTTGGGGATATAGTTCCTGTGTTATTGGTGTTCTATTCAGAAAGCACTTGTCTATCCCAGTGTCTTGAAAGTAATTTCTTTGGGAAAAAAAAATACAAATCTCCAGAAAAGCAGAATTGTGATGCTAACACTGATATACAGTTCTTCCTTGATGCACAGCCATGGACTTTGTTACTCGCCAGGCGAGAAAGCGACTCCGACGGTCAAGCAAGTTCGGAGGACAAAGTCATGCTTTCTATCAGGTTCTGGCCAGGTTTCACAGAATCGGAGGGCACGGCGGCCTATTTCCAAGCCTGTTTTCTTCCTTGGGACAAGGATTGTTGTGTTTTTGAGAACCTTTTAGGAGTTGGGTCTTGGGGTCTTGGCAATCAGTTTGGTATGCTAGTTAGTTCATAATTTTGTTTTTAAATCAGCTTTACTGTGTGTGTGTGTTATACGTTCAAAACATGTGTTTGTGTGGATACCCTCACTTGTGTGTGCACAGAGGTCAGAGTAGGCTGTCAGAAGTCCTGCTGTGTCACTCTCTGCCTTATTTCCTGGAGACAGGGCCTCATTTTTTTTTTTTTTTTTTTTTTTTAGCTAGACTGGGTGGTCAGCAAGCCCCAGTGATCTTCCCATCAGCACCCCTGGGGTCACAGGCACACAGGATATGAATACTGGGGTCTGAACTCACAGCGAGTGCTCTCGCACACGCCAGCCTTGTACTCCCAGTCAGCTGAGGAAGGCTCTTTGGTCTACTGCTCCGCGTGGACAGAAATCATGGGGAGGCAAGAAGATGCAGTGTAGACTCTGGTCCCTAGAGCTCTTGTTGCCCTGTGTTTGGCAGCAGTGGCCAGTTGTCCTGGGGCTGCAGAAGCAGCATCAGCAGAAGCAGCATCAAGCTGCATCCCCGCTGCGGATGGTCTTGGGCGTTAGGACCCCTAGATCGCCCTCTAAAACTCTTGTGGTACCCAGGCCTGCGGGTCTCTTCTTCGGCTCCTTACAGCTTCACCAGCTCTCTGCTCTCTGTGCTTTCCTTCTTCCTGAACTGACTACTCTCAAATTGTTCGTCTGCTTTGCAGCCAGGTAGCTGACTGCCCAACCTCTTCTGCAACTCACTGGCCACTGCTGGATGACTTGGAATACTTCTCTCTGGTATGGCTGTTGAACAAAAGGATTCTTTTGTTCATCTTCAGGATCTGGGGCAATGACCTGCAGTCTTTTTATAATTGTCTCAAGGTATCCATGGAGGGTTCCAGACAGTGCTATTGTAGGGTAGTGCTGCTGGCTGTTAGGCTGATAGTCCTTCTCTAAAAGGACAGGTATGTGAGTCAAGGGATCCATAGCTTCTCAGGACCTGGGCAGATCTCTTGGGAAATTTGTGCTGGATGTCCAGGGTCACTCACTGAGAGGCTGTCCACTGTCTATAGGATCAACGACAGGTGGGTGGGGTCATCTACCAGGGGGGATAGTCCTGCCCCCACTTTTTCAGCTGCCAATGGACTGAACTCAGAAGCCAGGGTCCAGATCTCACTCAGATGATTTACTAAGTTGGCATGAACAGCAGTGTTTGGACCAGCCACAGTAATTTATTTGGGCCAATCAAAGCCATTTTTTTTGGGGGGGGCAGCCATAGCTGCTCATTTGGGGCAATTACACCCTTACTTCTTAGCAGTGACCCCAGTTATCCAGGTTTCTGTTTTTGCCCAGTCATGGAGCTGCATCTCAGCACTAGTCCCAGTAGTCCTCCCACTCAGGGAAGTCCTCTCCCTCTGGCTAATGTGGAAACATCTTCAGGGCCATCTGGAGTCTGTCAGGTTCTGGGATAGCAAAAGGTATGGTAGAGAGATTCAAACAGCCCAGGTAGAGGCTGCACTCTCAGGTCTGGGTAGCCAGATGCAGACTTTTCATAATTGTCTCATGGTGTCCATGGAGTGAACTTAGACAGCTTAGTGCTGGCATAGGACAGTCCTGTTGGGTGCCAGACTGATAGCCCTGTTGTTAGGGCAGCAAGTGAGAGAATCAAACAACTGCCAAGTAGAGAGTCAAATTATCCATCCATACTATTTTTACGCAATCCCCCCCTACCCAAGAAATTGAATATCAGGAGTACTTTCCAATGGACTTAAAGAACTTACCATTCATATCAGCAGGTGCTTTGGATAGAGTTTTACAGTGTTTTAATGATTCACAATGCCTACCCGTGCTCAGATAGAAGTGGCCTCATCTATCTCACATCCACACACACATTTACTTCTGCTGGGCACCCTTATCACCATATACCTTTACCAACTACCCAATTCTTGTGTGCTTAGCAAATGCCCACTGTAAAGTTATGGCTATCGAAATGTTCTGTAAAATGCCCTCTGTGTAACTCATCTCCTGGCAGAGCAATATTGCTCTTATACTACTTTCTTTATTACAGTAGAGGCACAAATGATCTTTGAATTTCTGGTACCCAACCTCATGCCTGAGAGTAGCTGATGCTCAGTGTATGATTGGTCAAAGGGTTGATGTGCATATCACTCCATGTGGAGGAAGCCAACAGTGTTCAAGCACTCACCCTAGAATTCAAACTGAAAGACATTCATGATAGGATGTAGGTCTCATTTCAGCTGACCATCTCATAAGAAAATTCACCATAATTCAGACAATGTGGAGACATCCCCAGGAAGACGACTTTTCAGTCTTCAGAGTTGGCAGAATATAGTTTTCAACATCTCTAGCAATAGAAGTTTCCCCGTCTATGCTCCTGTTTCAAGGAAAAATTAGTCTTAAATTTTTTTAAAATACAAAAGTACTCCATGCTCATTAAGGAAAATTTGCAAAGTAGAGAAAAGCAGAAGAGAACAAAACTGTTTTCAGTTAGTGTGTCACTATGTAAATATTGGGGCTGTAACATTTTAGAGTATGAATTACTCTCATACTGATGCAATTTAATAAAAGCCAGATGACACCATGTGCTGTATACCAAAATCAGAGCCAGATCTCATGGAAAACACAAGGGAGATGTCGTAATCAGTTTCTGAAAAACACATGCAGGCAGTCACTCCAGGCTCAGCCTAGGAAGCCACACCAGGTGGAAGAGGTGAGTTCCCCTAGTGAGAGCGTTAGCTCACACCCATGGAGAGTGCATGGTGCTAACCCTGAAGTCAGGATGAGCTTCTGACTGTGTTCCCTCCAGCTCCTATTCATGCAATTACTGGTCAGCACTTCAGACTGGCCCTTCACACAAGGCCCTTCATTACCAGAAGCTCAGTGGTGCCCGACACAGTACCACTATGCCTGTGACACTTGTACGGTTTTATCTGATCATGCAGGCATGGTGTTATTTTATATGCTCACAAGAAGAGTGATTATGGACTGTGAGATTGACAGAAAAATAAAACAGAATGAAGCCACAAACCTCACAGCGTATTGTTTTACAGTTGTTCTCTTTTATTAGTAGTGATTGGTGTTCATCTCTTACTGTGTCTGGTCTATAAATTGTGCTTTATTGTAAGCATATATATGTAGGAAAATATATGCATACATATGTGGTTGCATTGGTTACTTATTGTTTTTTTTTTTTTTTCTGTGATAACACACCATGACTAAAGGAGACTTACAGAAGAGTTCAGAGGGAGCGCTCATAATGGAGTTGGGTTGGGCGAGGCACAGGAGCAGGCACCTGGAGCAGGAAGTTGAGAGATCACATCTTCAACCACACACAGGAAGTGGAGAGAGCAAACCGGAAATGCAGCAAGTCTGTGGGCTCTCAAAGCCTGCGCCCGGAGAGCGCTTCATTCAATATGCTGCACTCCTAAAGGTTACACAACCTCTCCAAACAGCATTAGCAACTGGGGTCCGAGTGTTCAGATACAAGGGCTTACGGGGAGAGTTCTAGTCCAAACCACCACAATGTTTCAGTGCTATGCATGATCATCCACTGGGATCTTGAAATGTACCCCTTACAGATGAGGGGGGCGGGTACAGTAAGCGGGTCAAAGAAGCTTTCAGACTGAGGAGAGTGCGCCGTCGGTGCTTTACCAGAGAGCCCACACTGCTTCATCTTCATGGAGTGACTAGTCTCCACTAAATTGTGTCCGGACTTCCTGACTGTAATGGATTCCTATATGTACAGATGTTTGTTTTAGTTATTGCTAGAAGCGTTTCTTGAACCCAGAGTAAGGAGCCACGCTTGTAACTAAACGGGGCTTCCCTCTGTTCTTTGCAAGGCATCATGCCAGCTTTGAGCACAGACGCAGCAGGAGGCAGAGCAGCTAGAAGACAACCACGCGGGCCTGTGCGAGGGCAGCAGCGCCACACTGACTGTGCCCGGCATTGTGTTCAGTGTTTTCTCAGAGTTAACACATTTACTCTTCACAGCACGGTATGAAATAGACAGTACCTCTTTTCAACTCCAGAAGAAGAAACCGAGGCTCATGCCCATGCGCTTCTTTAACAGAGTTAACAGTGAGAAGCCTTTTATAGAGGGCGGAGGGTTTTCAGCTCAAGTTCACCCCCATCTACATTGCCCGTTGTCCCTGTTAGCTCTGTCTCGGGTGTGATCCTGTCTCAGCAAGGCTGTTCAAGTCAGGCTTTGCACCAAGTGGACACCTCCTCAGCTTCCTGGGACCTATGTACAGAATGCATCAAATTTTGTCTTTCCTTCCAGTAAGTAAGCTTCAAGTTTAGCTTCATTTCACCACCCCCTGAGGCTTCAAGCACACATGCTGATATTTTTGAGCTCCAGTTCCTTGTCCATATACCGTAGCTCCCTCAAGGATTACTGTGGCTTCTCACCTCAGAAAGATCATTCACCATACTCGAGTTCAATCCCTTCCAGAGACGACTGGATGGTTCAGTTAATGCGAATCAATAAATGTAATACATCATGTAAATAGACTTAAGGATAGAAATTACACAATTATATTAACAGATGTAGAAAGGGCTTTTGATAAAATCCAACATCTCTTTATGATAAAAACGTGTAAGAAACTAGGAATATAAGAAACACAACACTGTTGGCTTGTCTTGTCCAACTTCAATATGATGGTTTCTGTTTTATCTTGCTATATTTTATTTTGTTATGTTTCTGTTGTTACCTCTGAGAAGCCAGTTCTTTTCTAATGAGAGGAAGAAACAGAGTAGATCCAGATGGGAGACGGGGTGGTGAGCAGCTGAGAGGATTAAGGGGGGAGAAACTGTATTCAGATAAAAAAGAAAAGGAAAGAAAGGAAGGAAGGAAGGAGGGAAGGAAGAAGAAAAGAAAGGAAGGAAGGAAGGAAGAAGGGAAAGAAGGAAGGAAGGGAGGGAGGAAGGAAGGAAGGACTGGATTCTGGAAGATGGACAGGTTTTAACGGCATGGGTTTTGTGTTATTTTCATTGACAACATTTGAACCAACTCAGGAAGGGTGTAAATGTCATAAATATCATTCATCCTAAAAAAACAAAAGAAACATCACAAGACAATAAAAGCTATAAACAGCAAACGTACCGTCAACATAGTGTTAAATGGGGGGGAAACGCAAAGCGTTTTGCACTAAAATCTGGAATAAGACAAAGATGCCCATGTTCTCTATTGTTATTCAATATAATGCTTGAAGTCTTAACTAGATCTGAATGACAAAAAGGGAGGTAACAGGAATACACATAGGAAAGGAAGATATTAAAACATGCTTCTTTGTTGATGTTATTCTACAGCTAAGACACACTGAGGACTCCACCCAAAAAAAAGGTCTTAGCGCTGATAAACATTCTTAGCAAAGTGGCAGGACACACAATGGACACAGAAAAAGATCAATAGTTTCCCTATGTACCAGTAACAAACGTGGTGCAAAAGAAATCAGGAAAACAATGTATTCACGATTTCCTCAACGAGAAAACCAAAACCAAATCAAACCTAAAAACCCTTGTAATAAACCTAACAAAGGAAATAAAAAGACCATTACGATGAAAAATTTAAATCACAGAAGAAACTGAAGATAAAGATAAATTATAGGAATTAATATTGTAAAAATACCGTTAGTGTTAGGGTCAAAGCCTGTGTTCCTGGAAGCCCTAACAAACCAGGCTCAGCCAAAAGTTCTTAGTAAGACAATTTAAAAACTACATTAATAGTGAAAGCAAAAAATGAAGATTTATTCATTGCATTCACATTGGGAGGAGGGAAAAAGAGATCCTGTAATATCTTTTTCTTCTCTCTGCCAGCATGAGACTCCTGGAGGAAATGTCAGTTCCTTGGGATGTACTGTTTCAATAGTCTGACATCCAAAGTAGGGGCGGGTGGTTTGCCTTAGCAGTAAGCACTTGCCCGGCATTTCAGGGCCCTCCCTTTGTTCGGTCTTCATCTTGAAAACAGAATATATGCCTATGTATGCATATATGTACAGTTGTGACTTTGTTGTTGTTTTGAGACAGGGTCTCATCATGTAGCCCTAGTTAGCCTTGTTTTGTTTTTGTCTTCTAACTGGCTTGAGAGGGAATATCAAAGTAGTTTTAATTTGCATTTCTCTGATTGCTTGGAATGTTGAACACTGAAAAAAATATTTATTGACTCTTTGTGCTGCTCTATTGTCAATAGCAAGGAAATGGAATCTGCATAGACAGCCAGCAGTCGATCAATGAATAATGAAAATGTGGTATACTCACTCAAAGGAGTTTTTATTCAGCTTTAAAGAACAATGAAATTATGAAATTTGCAGGACAAAGGTAGCTCTGGAAGTTATTACATTAAGTGAGATAACCCAGACTTGGAAAGACAAATACCACATGTTCCCTCTCATCTGTGGATCCTAGCATTTAATGTTTGCGTGTATGCATATATATGGGGATCAGTGTGGTTATGGGTCATGAGACTAGAAGATGGATCTCAGGGGGCAAAGGGTGCTGAGGAAGAGGGGCGTGTGTGCGATAGGACTCATGGGCACAACAGCAGATAAAAGGCACCAAGGTTAGAAGGGTTCAAGGTGGGGCTGAGGGATGGAAAGAAGGAGAGTCAGTAAAGTGAACTGTGTTTGAAAAATGCCATACAGAAACTGAATATGTCGTATGCTAATTAAAAATCCAACTAAAGCAAACAAATGCTAAAAATAGACCTCCCAGGTCCTACCTACACCACCCCAGTTATCTACCTAAGAGACAAGCGCATGTCAGAGCAATACTTCCACGTGGATTTGCAGCACGCTTCTCAGCGGCTAAGATGCAGACATTTGTCAACAGAGGACTGGATCAAGAAAAACCTGGTTAAAATACACAGTGGCCTTTTTTTTTTGTCATAAATACAAACACCGTAATGTTATTCGCAAGAAGATGGATGTAACTGTAAATAATTATGAAAATAAATTAAGCCAGTCTCAGAAAGACAAACGTTGCACATTTCCTTTAAGTCCTGGGTCCCAGATTTTATATGGATACGTAACCCCATAAACGTATGGTGTGAAAGCAGAAACAGGTTTTATGCAGATACATAAGGTCATTATATGTGTACATTTGATGTGAAAGCAGAAAAGACATTGTCTCGAGGAACAAAGGCACGGATAGGGGAGAGGTGAGAAGGGGTTACTGGGAACGTGGGAACATCACACGGCATGCTTGTGTGGAAACACGCCGTGTAACACAGGGCCACGTGCAACGACAAGAGAACAGAACAGGAAAAGAGTTGGGGATGTTTGGTGCTCACCCAGCGCTTTACTGCCCCTTATTTGTCTGCGTGGGGCTGTGGGTTGAGCCCAAGGCTTCATGAGTGCTGAGCAAGATGGCTCTTGCTCTGAGCCACAGCCCCACCCTTCTTCATTGTCTTCAGAGCTCCAGTAGCACAGATCCACGTGGTCGGTGACGTTCTAGCTTTCCTCTGAATGTTAGTCTTTACCTGACCCCATTCCCTACCCCGATAGCCTTAAGATTCCATTCATTCATTTGCTCATTCACTCATCCATCCATTCACCTTTCTGGTAATTTCCTACACGAGTACAATGTATTTAGACCACACCCTCCTCCCCAGCTTCCAGCTTCTCCCAGACACCTTCAGCATCTCCCCACTATCCACTGCGTACAATTAGTGCTACCCATCTGTGCTCGGGTGTGGGGTCGTCCACTGGAGCCCCGACAGCCATTCTGGTCTGCCCAGAGCTCCTCAGCTAGGGGGAAGCTCACACAGCCTGTGCTGGAGTGTTGACTAGTTTGGTCTTATACAGGTCCTATGCAGGCAGCTAAGCGGCTGGGAGTTCATGAGTGCAGGGCCCTGTCATACCAGGAAAGCACTAATTCCCAGCAGTCCTCCATGACTGAGGCCCTTACAGTTTCCCCCACTTCTTCCATGATACTCCCCGTGCTCTGGTGGGAAGATGGCATGATGTAGATGTCCCAGTTAGGGCTGGGCACGCCCTGGACACAGATTCTCTTTACTTTGATCAGTTGTGACTCTATTAACTGTCATCCACTGGCCCCCTGCCTAAAGACCGGCCCTCGCTTTAACACCTTTCTGAGTACGGTATTCAGAAAAAACAGGAGACAACAAAACATTTGACTCATGACTGTTGTCTCTCTGATTCCACACTCTGAGTGCTAAGTGATATTCTCCCAGTGGCACTGAGAACTGGCTCATACTGGCTTGTGAAAGTTTAAGTTGTGGGTAACTTAAAGTTTGCCATAACAGGAGAATTTATGTGGCAGAAAAGGGTAAATGCCACAGCCCAGGGCCCTTCTCACTGTGAAACACACCTGGACTCAGTCATGTGTCCACAGTCTAAGTTCTGGTTCATCGTAATTTACTAACTGGCTCCCAGAGGTGAGAGCCTACAGTGTTTCCGTAGACCCCAAACACTGGTAACTGCGCGTTTAGTCTTGAGTTGGGAACCGGAAGAGCTACATTCATCCTCCTAGGCATCTTCTTCTGTAGCATCGTGATAAGCCCCACCATCCTCTGTGTAGCAATCCTGATGAGCTCCCGTCGGCCTCTGCGAGCACTCTGAAGGTCAGGAAGGGCGTTTGCTGTCTTCCAAGGCAGCCTTTCTCAGGAACTGCTCCAAGGTCATTAAAAAATGCTCTCCCTCCCTGCCATAATGATCTGTTCTTACCATTCTTGTAATTTCCAGTGATGATTTTTGGTCCAAGCCATGCTTTGCAGCAACGCCAACATCTACACTCTCCAAGTGAGAGCCTGGAGTACAACCAGGCCTCTGCATCCGCAAAACTCGTCTTCGAGAGGCTCCATGGCCCCTTTCTTTCCAACTGTTAAAGCCTTCTGTCATTGACGTTATCCAGTGACTGGACAGAGCATTCTAGAGCTGGCTACTTCCCATCGTAAAGTGAGGCTGCTGTTTCCCAAGCTATTTCTTCTAAGCCAGCCAGCACACATCTAGAGTGTGCTGTATACTAGAAAAGAGATCTTGCGTGGACATTGTGTCCAAGCGGGGACTACTTCATGCCGTGCCTGCAACACTCATCTTATGGGCGGAGCATGTATTGTCTATGGTGGCTAAATGCCATGCCTCGCAACTGACACAGTGGTTTGTAAGGACTGAGTTTGATATCTATTATATAAGTTCGATTAATTTTTCACTTTTGTGACCTTTTGTGTATGTCTTTCTAATAATATATATATATATATATTTTTTTTTTTTTGGTTTTTTGAGACAGGGTTTCTCTGTTTCTCTGTTGTAACTCTAGCTATCTAGGAACTCTTATCTGTAGACCAGGCTGGCCTCGAACTCACAGGCCTCTCTGCCTCCCAAGTGCTGGGATTAAAGGTGTTTGTCACTGCCGCCCGAACCCACTAATAGATCTTTAAAGACTATGTATGATGTGAACTTTCAGTCAGTTGTGTTTTTACCTTCTACTATTATCCAATCTGGTACAAATATATGAACTTTGGCTGCATTAGAGGACTTGTCCCGTAGTTTCCTGAAACCAGACATTTTTCTATAATTCCTTAGATTTGTCTGTCTAGTCATTTAATTAAAAATCGAAGTGAATTTAACAGAATATGTTTGACTTTCAGTTAATTTTGGCAGTTCCTGGTAATCTTACTTCCTAGTTTCTTCCTAAGTGCATTTAGCCACCACAAACGACCTTAGGAATTCGCAGTTTCTGCTAGCTGCCTGCTCCGGGGTGTTGCGATCTGGCGTGGTCTCTTCTCCTGAGGCGCTTATGAAGCTTCAGCTGCTCTCTGTGATGTTGTGTGGACTCCCAGGAATAGGAATCTCTAGGTCCTGCTCTAATCCCTAACAATCTGCCCAGTCCTCAAGTGCCCTGCTGTCCAGCGAGCGATGGGGCAAGGCCATCACAATTGTGACCTACTCACATAACTTCAGACTTTCTAGTGGCTACATTGAAGAAGGAAAAGGGAATGAGTGAACTTACTAGTGTACCTTATTTCATTTAACACCTCCAAATTATTATCTTTTAATATATAATTATATAAAATGACTAATGAGGTAGTTCACATTTTAAGAAGTTGATTTAAAAATCTAGTATTTATTTAAAATTGTCATCTTTTTGCTTGGTTTTGGTTTTTTGAAACAGGGTTCCACTACGTAGTCCAGGCTGTCCTCAAACTTGCAGCAATTGACCTGCATCTGCTTCCGGAGTGTTGGGATCGCAGGTGCCATCACACCTGGGATACTTGAATCTTAGTAGTCTCATTTTTAGTGTCCAAAAGCCACACAAGGCTAGCGGTCTGTCCTGTAGAATATACTGGGTGCAGACTCACACCTGCTTCAGGCACCTGACCCTACTGATATTATAATGTTTTAATTTATCTTGCATTTTCATGTTTTTTCTTTGCCTTTCAGCAGGAAGGTCTTGCTCAGAAAACAGCTCTTACCAAACAGGGTAGAGAGGCATTGCACTCTCTTTGTCTATTAATATTAACGAGGGGACCTTTTACAGTTAAACACCATAAAGAGAGCTCGTTAAGGGCAACAACACCCGCTAGCACACAACTCTCCCTAGAACCACAGAATAGGTACGCTACAGAGGCCTGGAAGCTAACTCTTTCCAGATGTTTGCAAAGCGAGCAAGACCAAAAGGTGGATACTGAAATTACTAAACACTTAATAAGGAGCTGATGGAACCAAAGCCCCAGGGTTGGCTCAGAAATAAGTGAAACACAGAGACCCTGTTTATTCAGAGCAACTTCAAAGGCGCCTATAAACGGGCGGGAAAGGTGAGAGGGAAACCACTGCCGAGATCCAGCATTCCTGCGAAGTCCAACCGGAGCCTCGCAGGGGAGGCTTCCTCCGTGCCGAGGAGGACTCAGGACACAGGGCGGGTCTGCTGAGCAGATGTCTGGCTTTTGTTTGGACTATGATTATGTTCAGTGTGTGCATGAAAGATGCAGCCATTTCTTAAGCTGGGCCAAAAGGGACAAACTAATGAAACTCCCAGTTAATAAAACAAAGAAAATGTCTTTTCTCTACTAAAGATCACTCTACACTCAAACCATAAACCTGCTAATGGAACAGCAGATCCAAATAAATAATTTTGGCCATATTCATTTTCAGTCTTTCTTCCTTTGCTCCCTTTAGTGGTGGGTAAAACAAATGGGGATTTCCTAAGATTATAATTAAAGAGGAAGAAAGACCAGTTAGTCAGTATCAGTTGAAAGTCTGACAGGTTGTCTCTTCGGTTAGCCTTACCCGGCAGAAGAGAGGCTGCCAGCACTCATGCCAACCATTGTGACCTGCCAGGCATATGTAGCCTGCATTTTATACCTTTCTTTGGGGGCTCAGAGAAAAGACGAAATTCCAGCAGTCAGAAAGGAAGAAAAGTAATCAGCAAATTAGCTGCTACAGATGAAGTGGGTAGGACCCTCTTTGAACCTTTGCCAGTGAAGTTAAAAACCGGCAGCCCCACGCGGTTAGGAGTGGAGGCAAAGCCTCATGCCTTTGGATGAGGAAGACTTAGTCTGGATTTCTCAGTCATTACCAGGTATCTAACTCAGTTTTTTTTTTTTTTTCCTTTTCATTGCTGTAACAAAATGCCTGACAGAAGCAGCTTAAGGGGGGAAAGATTCATTTTGGCTCTTTTTTTTTTTTTTTTTTTTAAGCCTATCATGGCGGAATTCATGATGCAGGGGAGTGTATGTAGCCGAGTGTCTCACATCTCGGTGGCCAGGATACAGAGAGCACAGTTCAAAACCAGAAGCAGATATAACCTTTAAGATCTACCCCTAGGGATTCACTTACGTTATCTTGGCCACAGTCCCAGAAGATCCATAACCTCCCCAGTCTGCACCACAAGCTGGTGCAAATATCCACGCACATGAACCTGTGGAGGACATTTCACATTCAAACTACGGCAGACTCTTGACTTCCAACTTCCCATTCTATAAACAGGACAAGAAAAACCGTGCCCACTTCCCAGCTCTGTTGGGAGAACCACGCCCACTTCCTAGCTCTGTTGGGAGAACCACGCCCACTTCCTAGCTCTGTTGGGAGAACCACGCCCACTTCCTAGCTCTGTTGGGAGAACCACGCCCACTTCCTAGCTCTGTTGGGAGAACCACGCCCACTTCCTAGCTCTGTTGGGAGAACCACGCCCACTTCCTAACACAGTTGCGAAGATTGGATGAGGACATGTGTACAGAACGCTGATTATCTGGAGCCCTTGCAGGCACAAGGTCAGTGACAACCAGATACCCCCACCTTAGTAGTCTGCGTGTTATGCTCGCTCGCTTTCTTCAAGGAGACATTGCGTGGGTGTGAACGCCTCCAGCAGACTTTGTGATTTGCAGGCAGATCCATTTTCTTCTCAACTTCTCATCAAGGATGCTGCTTACGAAGCTCTTTCTCCTGTCTAGAAATGGGACATCTCACCTGGGGCACGCACTGGATGCTCTTCTTATGTCTAGGCCTCCGCAGGAATGGTGGCTCTCAGTGCTGTTCAAGATGACTGTTTGCTGAAGAGCCCCAGGGCACCGAGTATCCATGCTTCTCTCCGTTTTCCTTCTCAGGATCTTTGTGCAGAGGACCAATGGCCATAATGAAGTACTTCACAGAGTCATGGTCTGACAAGAAAAAGACAAATGTAAACATAGCACTAACACGTGGAGGAGAAACATCTGGATGTCCGCTGCTTACTTCCTGTTGAGAGAGTTTGGGAGCTTGGGGATTTTAACAGTTGGACGTGGCTATTTTGGGAAAGTATTTCACATCTGTACAAGAAAGAAAAGCACACATTCATTACACTGCACTCATCAGATGCGATATTGGCATCAACAGCCAGGCCTCTCTGAGAATGAAAGAGACTGAAGTAGAGCTGGGCCAGAGCGTTTCTTTCCTTTCTGCTTTCTTACATTCAGGGCACCCGTTCTCCATCATCGTAAATTGATTTCTTCCTTTACCTCTTATGTTGGGCCATTCCTACGCTGTCTACAATTCAAAATCTTGACTTTGAATCCCGGTTCAGCCACTGACTTACAAGGCACACTTCAACAAATCCCTTAATATCTTTAAGCCTCAATTATGTTTCTTGAAAAAAAACAACAACCTTTTACCTCTTCCTAGGTGTGTCAAGTTGACAGCCAAGATTAGCCATTTAAACTCCTATTATCTATATACTTAGGAAGCTTCTACCACGGTAGGCTTTCATATGACTTTTCAGAGTTCCTTTAGTGTTAGTTATCCCTCCCAACATCCCCCATTCTCCCCTCCCCCCTGTTCCCCTCCCATTTAATCCCCCTGTTCTAATTTCCCCTTTATACCTTTATAATATTATATTCTGTTTCCTCTTCTCCCTGCTGGTTCCTTACGAGCCACCTAACCCCCGTGGATAGTCTACATAAAACACACCTATATAAAGCTTGAAAGCTGATGTCCACGTATAGAAGAAAACATGCAATATTTGTGTTTCTGGGCCTGGGTTTCCTCAGGATGATTGCTTCCAGCTCCACCCATTTACCTAAAAAAATTATAATTTCATTTTCCTTAACAGATAAAAACATTCCATTATGTAAGTGTACCACATCCAATCAGCTGACAGACACCTAGGCGGTTTCCAATTTCTGGCTGTTACGCATAGAGCAGCCGTGATCATGGATGAGCCGGTGTCTCTGCAGTAAGAGGTAGAGTCCTTGGGGTATACGTTAAAAAAGCGGTGTAGCTAGATCTCGGGTGGATCTGCGCTCTGCTCTGCGAGGGACCTCCATGCGGATTCCCACACTGGCTGTCCTCACCAGCAAGGGATACGATTTCCCTTTCCCGTCAGCTGTCATCTGTTTTATTAACCGTGATTACTCTGACTGGGGAGATACGAGATCTCGAGGTAGTTTTAGTTTGCGTGTCCCCGGTAGCTGCGGATGCTGAACGGTTTTGAAAATGGCTCTCAGCCATTTGTGTTTCATCTTTTGAGAGCTCTCTGTTTAGCCCCGCACCCCATTTGGATTTGGTTACTGGTTTTCCGGATTGTTCAGTGTTTTAAGCTCTTTGTATATTCTAGATACTGCCCCAGTCAGATGTATAGCCGGCGACGGTTTCTTCCCCCATGATAGTGTCCTTTAACTTTTTAGCTTCCTGAGGTCCTACTTAATTGCTGGTCTTAATGCTGTATGGTTCGAGTCGTGTTCAGAAAGTCCTTGTCTGTGCCAATGAGCTCAAGCCTGTTCCCCACTTCGTCTTCTGTTAGATTGATAATATCAGGTCTTATGTTGAAGACTCCCATCCATTCAGAGCTGCATATTGTGCAGGATGATAGGTAGGTCTGTTTTCATTCGTCCACACGCAGCTATCCAGTCTGACCAGCACCGTTTGTTAAAGGTGCTGCCCTTTTTCCTTGTATTTCTGGCTCTGTCAAAACTCAGATGTTTGTAGGTGTATGGAGTTATGTCCAGATGTGATGGCTATTCTTGGTTGCCAACTTGACTATATCTGGAATTAACTACCCCCTTCCAAAAGATGACTGGGTACACCTGCGGGGGATTTTTACTAAGTTGCATCATTTGAAGCTGGAAGACCTACTTCTGATCTAGATCTTTGAAGTAGAAAGACTCACCTTTAACCTGGGCCACACCTGCTGCTGGCAGCCTACCTAAAGACATGGAAGAAGGAAGTTCTTCCTCTTGCCTGCTTGTTATCCCACCAAATTCCTTCTCGGGCATTAGAGCCTACTTCTTCAGGATTCTGACATATACTGAACACCAGATGAGACATTCAGCCTTGGGGATTGAACGTTGCCCTTTCCTGAAAAAGAGCTGGTGCCAGGGGAAGGCCTACCTTTCACAGTTCCAGGACGGTTGCCTAAGCTCCAATGGCAGTCCAGCAGAAGGGTGGGGAGCTCTCCTCATAGCACCCTTGGGATCTGGCTGGGATTCTATCCTAGAAGTCTCCTTTCTACTACTGCAGTTTGATCCTTAGCTTTCATTGGCTCAAACAAGGGTGGGTGTCCATATTTATACATTTCAGTGGTTATGAACAGTATAACCACAGCTCTTCCTTGAGCTGCCTGTCTGAACAGAGCTAGGAGTCTGTTAGCAAGGAGGAAAGCCTCAAGTCACTGGGAAGACCACCGTGTCCTCTGACAGCCGTTACCAGCTCTCTGTTGGCCAGAAAATGTAGACACAAGATACTGCTCAGCTGAAGAGGCTGTGGTTCCAGCAATCCTAACCCGGAAGAATCCAGCGGGCCTTGGGTCACTGGTACTGCGATGGACAGTGGAGTGCAGCTTCAGTGGTCCTGGCTGCCCATGGGAATCATCAAATCTTATCTGCTTGATGACTGAACTTGAATTTGATCCTAATAAACCCTCCGAGGAGGACATTTGTCCATGCAGTCTGTCTTCCCAGGGGCACACAGAACTAATCTGAGAGAAAAGCCTAAGGATGAGAAACCTTAGTACACCCATAAAACAAACATAGTTTAGGTAATCAGCCATAGGTTATTGGGTTTCTTCTATTTATACTCTGCTTTGATGAGGAAATGGCAAAGTGTATACACACATGCCAACATCTGGTTTAAAAAAAGGCGTTTAAAGGGTATATCGTAATTGAAATTGTGATAATTCAGCCCAATGCTTAAATACCTCCTCAGTCTGTGCTGTGGGAAAATTATAATTATAGTCCCAGGCATTGCAGGACACAGGCGGAAGAAAATACTCTTCTTTAACTTGTATGTTAGTCACGTATTACTGCTGTCTAATTATTTGTTGGGAGAAGGAAATGAAAAACGATGAGAAAAACATCAGTTTTTGCAGTTAGCACATTTGGGATCAAATCCCAGATCCGCCTTTTAGTAACAAGGAGTCTCGGTTTTCAGTGTTGGTAAGACATGGACCAGTTTAGTGCACAGAATTCAGAGAACATGTTAGGTTAAGGTTAGTTCTCTAATGGATGCATTTAAAAGTCTGAGTTTTCTATAAGCATTTTTAGGTTTTAGATACTAATCTGAGAGTTCGAGAGTCAGCTCAGTGTTAAGAACACCTGCTGTTCTGTCCTAAGGATCTGAGTTCATATCCTAGCACCCCTGTCAGGCTGCTCCGGGGGATGTGGCACCCTTTTCTGGCTTCTGTGGGCATAGCTGTGCACATGAACACACACAAATAAAAATGAAATAAATCTTTAAATTATTCGTGTAGTTGCACATCTAACAAAAAGTGTCGGGGGAGGAGAGAGACAGAGAGAGAGACAGAGAGGGAGAGAGAGAGAGAGTTTGTTCTCTTGTAGCCAGGACTGCGGATTGCCTTTGAACTAATTTGTTTGTTGAACTTAAGTTTGGATTTGAATTCCTGTTTCTCCTGCTTCAACTTCCTGAGTAGTGGTGGTTTGTGGTTTGACTGGACCCTTCCAAGTTGGTGGTGCTGTTTGGGGAGGTTGTGGGAACGTTAGGGGTGGGATCTTGCTGGTTTTGAGACCTTAGGCCCACCCCTCTGTCATTCCCTCTCTGCTTATATGAATAGTTGAAGAAGTGTGCTCTCAACCTCCCGCTCTGGCCACTGGCTGCTATGCCCCTCCCCCCATCATGGCAGACTCTCATCTGGAATCTAAAGCCAAAATAAAATCTCTTTCATAAGTCACGTTTGCATGGTGTTTTACCACAACAACAGAAAAGTAACTAATACACAAATGCTGAGTTTACTAGAAAATTTTAACAATCGCTTAAAATTTTTAGGCTTATTTTGTTTTATGGGTGTGCATGTTTTGCCTGTATGTATGTATGCCGTGAACATGCCTGGTACCCACTGAAGTCAGAAGAGAGTATGGGATGCCCTGGAACTGGAGTTACAGATGGTTGTGAGTCTCCATGTGGGTGCTGGGAACCAAACCTGAGTCCCCTGCAAGAGTAGCCAGTGCTCTTAACCATTGAGCCATCTTTCCAGCCCCTTGACAATCACTTTTAAAGGAGACTATGACTAATATTTGGTTTTATTTACAAATTCTGTTTCTTAAACATTTCCAGCTATTTTAAAGTGCGCATTTGATGTATTTGATTATTTTCTTAAAGATTATAGTCATCTGAAGTAAAACATACACATGAAATTTCCCGAGCATTAACGTATTCCGAATCTGATAAACTAAACTTCTAAACATGAGAAGGTAGGGTCGCTCCGATGTTGCTGGCGTGAGATCATTTGTGTGGTGTGTCCATGAGTGTACTAACCTCCTCGGGTTGGAGTTCCCTTCTAGAATTTTCTGTAGGGCCGGCTGGAGCTGTAGATAAGTATGCCTTAAACTTGGCTTTACCACTGAGTGTTTGTTTGCTCCATCTGTGGTGACTGGAGGTCTTTCTGGGCACAGCAGTCTGGGCTGGCGTCTGTGGTCTCTTGGCGTCTGCAGCACATCTGTCCGGCCCTGTTGGCGTCTAGAGTCTCTATCCGGAAGTCAGGTGCCGTTCTGATAGGTTTGCCTCTGTTATGTTACTCGGTCCCTTTTTCTCGCAGCTTTTTGATATTCTTCCTTTGCTCTGAATGTTTAGGGTTTAATTATTATGTGGTGAGGGGACTTTCTTTTCTGGTCCAGTCAGTTGGGGTCTGTGTGTTTCCTGTACTTTTATAGGAATCTCCTTCTTTAGGTTTGGAATTTTTCTTCTATGATTTTGTTGAAAATGTTTTCAGAGCCCTTGAGGTGTGATTCTTTTCCTTCCTCTATTCCTGTTATTCTCAGGTTCGGTCTTTTCACAGTGTTCCAGATTTCCTGGATGTTTTGTGCAAATAATTTTTTTTTATTTAACATTCTCTTTGACTGATTTATCTGCTTCTTCTATGGTATCTTTGCCACTTGAGATTCTGTCTTCCACCTCTTGTATTCTGTCGGTGAAGCCCTGTTTGCTTACCTAAGTTTTCCATTTCCAGAATTCCCTCGGCTTGTTTATTCTATACCTCACTATGCTTTCTTTATTGCTTCTATTTCCATCTGCAGGTCTTGGGACCATTTTATTTCCTTCAACTGTTTGTGTTTTTCTTGGTTTTCTTCACTTTCTTTAATGGATTTATTGAGATCCCCCCCTTCCCCATGTTTTGTCCTTTCATCAATTTCTCTAAGAGATTTAGTCACTTCCTCTTTAAAGGCCTCCGTCATCTTCATAAAAGTGGTTTTAAGATCCTTTTTCTTTGCTTCAGCTGTGTCGTGTATTCAGGGCTTGCTGCAGCAGGACCGTTGGGCTCTGGTGGTGACGAGTTGTCCTGGTTGTTGTTGACTGCGGTCTTAGGGTGGTGTTTAGGCATCCGTGTTTGGGGCTAGTAAAGATTTAGGAGCTGGATTCCTGTGTTTGTGTTGGCGACTGTTTTGTTCCTTGGTTTCTGTTTAATAATCTGGTAGAAATTGGCAGTGATTGTTTCTTTCTTGGAAAATTCTTTATTGCTGCTTCAACCCCATTGCTCGTTAAAAGCATGTCTAAGTCTCATAAATACCCCCTGATGTAACCCTGGAGGTGCATCTGTATCCAGGAATGTACCCATTTCTTTTCTAGATTTTTCTACTTCTTGAAATATGCGTTTTAATTTATAAATGGCTGAGTTACACGGATAATTGCAAACATTTATTGCTAGTACTATTTTTAGCCCGTCCTAGCATGTGGATAGTGATGGCATTATGATGTCTTGGTAGGCACATAACCATGTCCTTAAAAATGGGAAGTGTTAAGAGATTTTCTTTTAAAAATGTTTTTTTTTTACCAAGTTATGACTTATTTATTTATTTTGCATTGTTTCATTGTTTTTTTTAAATCAGGTTACTTAATATACTTAATATAATTTTCCCCCTGTCTCTCCAAAAATGCTTAAGTAAATTAATATAAAGATCAATTCTTTGTAAACGACAAAAACATTCCTTAAGGATCTCTGGATTGTATCTGTTACAGTTCTCCTAGTTCTCACCTCTACTTGTCTCAGTATGGGTCCTCTCTCCTTTTCCTTTGGCTAGTCTGACCAAGGGTATGTCGATGTTTATTTTTTCAAAGGAATAATTATTTGTCTAATCAATTCTTTAAACTTCTCTATTATTGTATTATTCTCCATCTTATTAATTGCTACTTTTTTAAAAAATTATTCCTTTCCATCAGTAGGGTTTTTTTTTTTTTGTTTTTTGTTTTTGTATGGCTTGTTCTTATTTTACAGAGACCAGGAGAACCATCATTAGGTTATTTATTTTCATTTCTATTTGTTTTTAAATTTCATTTTGCTTTCACACCTGGCTTTATGGTGGTAACCTCTTTACTCTTCTGCTCTTCATTGTCTGTCTGACTTTATCCCATTCGCAATTCTAGAACAAACTCTATACTTAAGAAACACTAAGTCTGATCATATTATTATTCTTTGAATATCTTTACATCTGTTAGGAAAAAAACACCCATTAAAGTTCTTAAAGCAGTATACAAGACTCCACATGAAAGTCCATCACTCTGAGCGTGCTGTTACAGTTTTTCTCACTTACCTGACTCTAAACCCACTCAGATTCCCCCTCTGAGCCCCATGTACTCACCCCCAGCCCTTCTGGGGGCACCCTCCTATTGATCGTTTGGTCTTTACGATTGTTCTCACAGCCGATGAGACAGGATGAGTAGGTTGTGCTGCTGTCACAAGCACCCACCATCCTCAGTAATTTATAAGTCTGTTTTGGTTCTGCTCCACGCTGTTCTCAGTCCAGGGTCCACGGATGGGCCCCGCTACTGATGGGTCCACTCCAGCTCCGCAAACTTCTGTGCCAGAGCAGCATGCAACACTTCTGCTTCAACTTCGTCACCAAAGCCAATCAGAGGGTAACTCCAAACCAACGTAAGGAACCATAACGCTGTCACGTGCCTAGGAGACGAACCAGAAAACCCGATGACCGTGCTGTAGTATTAACGGCAACCAAGGTCACCATCTCACTGGGGGCTTCTCAGCCCTGCTATCAACATTTATAAACGTCTGACCACTTTCTAATCCCCGAAGACCCCCAACCTACGACCTGCGTATTTATTTCTTCAGGCTCTACAACTCTGCACAGGTATTATATATATTTTATTTATGTTATTTATTTTACCTAATCTCCCATTAGGATATAATCTCCCAGGAAACAGACAATGGTGCTATTGTTTACTAGAGCAGTGACTGCTACATTGGCATTCAAGATTAATAATAATAATAATAATAATAATAATAATAATAATAATAATAAAACTTGTCCACTAAATAAACGAATGCCCAAAGGATACAATTGGTAATCCGTGTAAAACATTCAATGATTTCGATTTGGCTGGTACCGGGTTAATTCGTTCAACAAATCTGAGTGATGTTGTTCTGATCATAAGAGCCATTCCCATATTCCTTACAGCAGCTGTGACTGTTTCCTAGAGACCTCAAGTTCAGGCCTGTTGATGTTTCCTCGCCGAAGGCGGTGGAGGCGGTGGTTAGAGCCTGGGTTGAGTTTCCAGACACTCCTTCCTGTGCCCCCTACACGGCTGTAAATATCCTGCCCCAGCTGTCAGTGGTTTTGGGAGGCGCTAGAGAATACGGAGTATTGTAGGATATTTACTGAGGGGAGGACTCCATTGATACAGCTATGTGGATGTCGTCATCCACGCTAGGGTGAGAATTCTTTTGTGGTTAGGCTTTTGGGCCACCCACACTCCTGTGAGTCATACTTCATCTGTGTTCTCTACGTTAGGCTAATGAGCTCCCTGGTGGCATTGCATCTTCCATGTATCCTGGTGTCCTAGCAGCTTGCTCGTGTCTCCCCAGGAAAAGCTTGCACACTGAGTGCACGATACATCGTGTGAGGCTCTTTACATCAAAGGGATGTTCCTGTCCATAGGCATGGGAACAGACTCCCGGGAAAGCACCGTTCTACTGTGGCGGCAGACCACACAGCTGCTGAAATCAAGTTTCTTGCTCAGAAACACTAGGAGATCTCACGTGTGATCACCGTGTGATCTCACATGTCCTAACTCCCCGTCCTGCCGTGTGCCATGTGGTTATATCATTATAAAACACCAACCAAAAGCAGCTCAGGGGATGAAAGGGTTTATTTCGTCTTGTAGGATACTGTCTATCAGCAGCAGAGGCAGGAACTAAACCAGAGGCCGTGGAGGCGCGCTGCTCACTGGCTTGCTTCCTGGGGCTTGCTCAGCCTGCTCTCTTATACAATCTGTGACCCTCGCTCTGCCTTCCTCAACCCTCAGCAGCATCACGTGAAATTGATTTTTGCTCGGGGATGATTCCACTAAGCACTGAGGATATTCATTCAGTGGTGAGAGCAATGGATAGCCATCAGTTCCTTATGGGTGGGTCACAAAAAAGCTTAGTCCATAGGAGCGAAAAAAAGTGGATCCATCCCTGGAGGGCTGGCTTCCCCACGGAGAGGTATTACGGCTGAGTCAATGGTTTCCATCTGGATTGCCTTTGTGCGGCGTCTAGGTGTGGAATGTATGTGAGAGCATGGCAGACACACTTACGTATGATGCATGTGTGAGAGAGAGCAGAACAGGCACACGTACACGTGATGCACATACAATATAGTACTCCGCTAATTCTTTGAGAGTTTTCTCCCCCGACTCCCTCACAACCTGCTGAACACCCCTTACTTTTTTATTTTTATAAAGACCGACAGAGCCCAGGCTGTGGCGTTCATATACTCATGGGTGCTGGGGCATGGCCAGCCTCCCAGGAGCGGACTCCTCCGCCCGCAGAAGCACCAGTGGCTACTCAGCTCGCGGTAGCGGCTCAGGACCTCTTCCAGGCACCATGCTGGAAAGAGGACGGGCTTGATCTGGTGCGGGTCACAGGCAGGCGACCACAGCTGCTCTGAATTCCTGAACGCAGCGGCCCTGCCCTGTCCAGAAGACATTGTTTTGATCCTGCCTTCCCCGGTCTCTGGCTCTTACCGTCTTTCTACCCCTTTTCTAAGACCGGTCCCTGAGCCCTAGGGAGGGTCTTCCCTTACGTCTTTGTGAGCTTTCCTTAGCTTTGTGGTTCTGGTTAATAGCTCACCACAGTCTTCAGTAGGGTGGATACATGCCTATTACTCTCTGGTGCTTCCTGTCTGATCCTAATATCCTGACATCTCTACCTCCTTTACTGCCCGGCATTATCCTGCAGAGACCTACCCCCCTGTACAGCACCCCTAGCTAGCTAGTCATGTAGAAAGGTCACCATTGTCCCCCTCGGCTTTCTCAGTTTCTTCCTCGTTAACAGAACCACGATCTTTATTTTTACAGACGCATATAAACATGTTTTAGGGGAACTATCAAGCCTTCCAGTGGAGTTTTTTTTCTGTATTTCTAATTGCTTTTATTTTTTGAGATTATACTATAATTACATCATTTCCCCTACCCTTGCCTCCCTCCAGACCCTTTCGTATACCCCCCTACCCCATCCTCTTTCAAATTCGTGGCCTGCTTTTCATTCATTGTTGTCACATACACTGTAAATGTACATGCACATACGTATATATTCCTAAACATATAAATACAACCTGCTCAGTCTGTACAATGTTTCCTGCGTGTATGTTCTGAGGGCTGACCGTTGGCTGTTGGATAGCCAATCAGCGGGCTGTTCCCTGGGGGAAGACTGCTTCTCTTGCTCTCAGCCCATAGTTCTTTGTGTAGCCCCTCATCGAGGAAACTTCTTCGCAGCAGATGAAGGCCATTATAGAAAACCACAACCAATCACATGCAGCGTTGTGGAGCCCGGTTCCAGTGAATACGTTACGGAAGGACTACTGCACCTAAGGTTTGAGAAAACATTCCAAGAAGAGGGGTGAAAGCTGTAAGAGGCACAGGGCCAGGGGTTTGCTGGGAGGCTGTGTCCTGGGAATGCAGAGTGTAGCTGGGGTTAGTCCACAGCAGCTTAGCTGGGCTGCCCCGCGTGAGTGATTTCACCTGGGGTGTAAGGCGTACTCCTGAGAAGAAAAGAGAAACTCACCAGGAGGTTTCTTAGAAAGTTTCCTGAATCTTAAAATTGGACACAAGAAAAGACAAGGGCTGCTTCTTTTCTACTTGTGATCATAGCTACAGAAGGAGGGGATGCAGCCCTGGTGACACATGACTGACACCTGCGGTAGGCTTGAGACGCTAGAACAGAAAAGCAGCAGGACTTTGAGTCTCTAGGAGGCACCGGCCCAATTTAAGCAATCACAGTAACAATTAAAATCAAACCCACGCTCCCGTTGCTCTTAAGAGCACCTTATGTACGCCAACCCCTGAGCCCCACAGCTGTCTGATGAGGTGGGCATTCTTACTTTATAGCTAGGAGTCCTTAGTGACTGAGGTCACTCTCTTTGTCTGTTTGTTTTCTCAGCTTTAGTTATAGAAAACCTAAAGTGTCCGCTAAAGTAAAGTCTCGTAACGAATCCCCGCGCACCCATCAATCATCCGGCTTTAGCAATTAGCAATTCATGGCCAGTCTTGGTTCATTTGCACCCCTGTCTACTTACCTTCTCTCCACCCTACATTATTTTGAAGCAAATCCCAGATCTCATATCACCTCATTCTAGAATATTTCATGCATGACAAAAACTAAGAGCTGCTTTTCTGTGGCTCCTCTGTTACAACCTAAACTAGTCACTAAATATTAATAACTTTTTCCTCGTAAAATTTGAAAATGTAGAAATGCTGGAGGCAAAAATATAAAAATCACCTATAATTTGATTTTCTAGGAATAATTGCCTGGATTTAATGTTTATGCCTGGGTTGAAGCTTGATTTTTCAGTGTGTTTGAAGAAGGGAGCTTCGGAAAGTGAGTAGGTCTTGGGGTGTAAGCCTTTCTGAGAGGGATTAACGTGTTTACAGAGGAGACCAGCGCTCTCTTGTCACTTCTGCCGTGGGAGGTGTCAGCTGTGAAGAGACACCATGACCATGGCAACTCTTATCAAAGGAAGCTCTTAACAGGGGCTGGCTTACAGTTTCAGAGGGTTAGTCCATTATCATCATGGCAGGGAGCATGGCGACAGCAGGTAGCCATGGTGCTGGAGAGATAGCTGAGAGTTTTATATTCAGATCCACAGGCAACAGGAAGAAAGAGACACTGGGCCTGGCTTGGGCTTTTGAAACCCCAAAGGCCACCCCCTGGTGACGCACTTCCTCCCGCAAGGCCACACCTCTGAATCCCACTCAGGTAGTGCCATTGCCTGAGGACCAGACATTCAAATCTAGGAGCCCATGGGGACTGTTTCTATCCAAACCACGGCAGGTTACAATGAGAAGATGAGGGTCTGTGAACCCGCAGATCTCCTTCGTCAGATACCAAATTATTTGATCTCTAATGCCCAGGAGGGTCTTCTCATTGTCCTGGGAGCGTACTTTGCAGACTCCACCTACTTGACTCAGAGGCACTGGAATTGTGGTTTGCTTCTCTTTCTGGATTTGTTTAAAACTGCCCAGAGCCCTTGAGGAGGCTGCAGCAGGACAGGGGGGAGGGAGCGAGCTCCCAGGCTGGTGGCTGCACAAAGGGTCTCTTTGGATCTGTGAATGTAGAGGAAGAAGAGGGCAGCCGAGCTCCAGAGAAGAGACAAGGCCTCAGACGAGAAGAGCCAAGATCCTGAGTAAATATGGCTTGAAAAAGACAGAGCCTCAAAGATATGTGGGCTGGCTCTGCACTCCTGTCCTCGTTCCAAGAACAGAGCAGACAGCCATGAGGCTTCTCTCATGCCTGGGGGTTGTGGACGACTCTGGAGGTCTTGAACTAATGTGAAAGTGAAGACTTCCATAATGAACGGAGCTAAACTTTTCACCTACCCAATAAAAGGAGGTCTGGGTTAGAAATGATGTGTGATTCATCGAGACTAGGAAACACAGCACTGCTCTGAGTTTTAGACTGGGATTCCTGTTCACTCCAGGATTTATTGGGTTTGAGTCAGTCACCCCGAATCTTTTTTGGAATAAACTTATGTACAGACAGATGAAAACTGTCATGGAGGATAAACATGTGGGTTTCAGGGGAGATGGGCCAATGCTCCCCTAGAGCTGGGTGATGTGCCTGCCTGATTGGAACTGTAGGAGGTGTGCTAGCCCGCAGAGAAAGGCTTGTCACCTGTGGATAACTTTCCTCAGTCATCGAGGTGATGTTTCGGCTGCACTCCACCCTAGTACCTTGTTGTAGTTTTCAGTGGTGTCAGGACTTTTGTATTGGGAAGGATTAATGAGGTTGGGCCTGCTCAGTTGAACCAAGACAACACCACATAGCCCGTCAGAGCATCTCTGCTCTGACGGCAGACAGTAGAGACAGTAGCCCAAAGTCAGGGGAGGAGAGATGATGAAGAAGAAACTCACATACGTGAGAGCTACCAACGCAGGGAAGGTCTGCGAGAGCCTTTGCTGGGCGAGGACTGGTAACAGAGCAGACTTAAGGGCAACACTCCGGAAGTGACTTAATCCCCGTTCCACTGCTAAGGGAAGATTCGGACCGCAATAATTAAAGAACGCCTGAAGACTTGACTGGTGGCAGGTGATTCCGCAGCAGGAGTTTTACAGGACTACGGGGAAGGCGGGCCAACACACAGCAAGGCTGTCCTCTAACACAATTTAATGAAATGTCAACTTTCCTTCCTGCTCTGGAAACCACATTTTCCTTAAGGGTTTTCACTGAAATTCTTTCCAATTTTACTCTTCTTATTTACTGATCCAGAAGCCTGGTGGGGGAGGTTAGAGATAGATTTGCTTAAAATAACTAAGGAAAGAGATCCTACTGACCCACTCAAATCTTAGTGAGGGCCCAAGGCTCTCTGGGATGCCAGGTTTTGAAGATGCCCGCACACCAGGCTAACGGGAGGAGGTGTGGGGGCCTCGCCACACTGGTTGACTCTTTTCCTGGAGGGGCAGAAAAAGCATGAGCTCAGCACAATTCATACACTAAGTAAGTGTTTCCTAATGATATTTGTACACATTCTCGTTACAGCGTGGCTAACAAGGGCCAGATCGGTTGTGGTTGAGTTATACTTGCCATTTTGTGGGTTACATATTTGTAAACAGGCCAACTTGTGGTCTTAATTGGGGTCACTGAGGGGAGGGGTTTGGGGTGGTGCAACAAGGTCACTCCATTTCCCTTCTGCGGTTCTTAGTCACTCGGTGCAGAAGCGCAGCCAGCATGAGGAGGCCGCAGAGCGCAGTCTCCCTGGGAGAAGCTGTGGCTTCCAGAGCATGCAGGCTGGAGATGATTCCACAAGTCAGAACTGATTTTCCTCAAACTTGAAGGCGCTTTCCTCCCTTCTCAGAAGGAGGGGGTTGGTAAACCAGCAGGAGGGAAAGGCTCATCTCGCTTTGGAGTTCTGCAGCCCCATGTCCTCCCCAAGCTACTATGTTGGGGACCTAGTCTCCAGAGTAACAGCCTTTACAGTTGCGAAATTTTAAGGTGATTACGTCATAGGCCCCTGTTGCTGCATCTTGGGAGTGACTTCTCCACAGAAGCCCGAGTTTGCGGCTGTCTTTCTTGCTCACAAACCACTTGCACCCTCTTGGACTTTCCAGTGCCCAGCATGGTGGGAAATCCACTTCTCTTCTATATAAATAACCTAGCCTGTGGTGTTCTGTTAGAGCAGCACAAAGCACACCAAGGCAGTCCCTTAATCTTTCTGCTCTCTTGTTTTTCACCTGCAGAATGGGTTAAGAAAATTCCAGCTCTGGGCTAAATCATCGTGTGTCTATGCACAGTGGGTGCATATGTCAGGTGCCCCCAAACATTAGCAAAGTGATTGTTTCTATCAGAGACAGATTCCCGGCAATGCAGAGTGATTTGTTAAACGAAGGCAGGAGGGAAAAAGCACTTCAGAAGAAGGCTTCGTTTTGAAAATGCAACATTAGTCAAGTAGGGAAATCAGGAAGGATTTAGCAGAACAAAAGCGAAAATCGTAAATATCAGCTCGTACTTCTTTCTGTGTCCTTCACGGGGCTTCTTCTCTCAGGATCTGACCCAGCTGGAGATAGGAATATGTGTGTGCAAGAACCTATAAGAAAAAGTTAGTAATGCAGGTTGATGAGGGACAGCAATCACCATCTGCTGTAAGTTTATATCCACACGCACCTGGCAGGTAAATTAAGAAAGCACCTCCAAGGGGGGATTGGTGTAAATCTGAAGTTATCACGCAGCAAAGGGAGGCACGTGAAACTGGGCAGATGCTCTGGTGGGGGGAGGGGAGGAAGGAACCTAATTGGTGAAATTTTTGAATGACAGTCATTTTAGAACTTTTCCAAAGTTTTGAAGCAAATGGAGAAAGACTCACTCAAAAAAATCTACTGAATCAGAGGCTGGAGAGATGATTCAGTTGTTAAGAGCACTTCAGTTGTTAAGAGCTGCTTCTCCAGAGGACCACTGTTTGGGTCTCAGCACCCACATGGAGGTTCACAAATGTCTGTAACTCCAGTCCTAGGGGATCTGATGCTCCTTCCTGTCTTCTGTGGGTACGGTACACACGTGTAGTACACAGACATATATGCAGACTAAACACCCATGTACATAAAAACTTCAGAATCTACTATTCTTAATAAGGGCAGTAACGTCTGTACACACGGTGTCTGAGCCAGGATCTGGGCCTTGACTCTCGAAGACATCTCCACTCTACAGAACCTGCTGTCCAGGCTTGTGAAGCTGCCCCCCACCCCAGTTCCCCAGTTCAAAGCTACCATTTCAGCTGGGGTGGGGCAGGTTACTATTTCTTATTTCCCACAGCCCTATACCACAGAAGTGCACTTTTGGGCAGGCTTGGTCAAGAGGCTTGAGTCTGAATTTTTCAGCCCCAGGTTGACGTCACTGGGAGCTGCACTCAAGGGCTGGGGACCCTGGATCCCCGATGTCCTCTTAACTTGCCCATGCGCTGGGCAGAGGCAAGATCAGCCTTATAGCTTCAGCTCCTTCCTGGGAGGTTGTGCATCTGTGTTCATTAGGAAAATCGTAATAAGACACCCCCCCGCCCCCCTTGTGCCTCAGGGAGATGCTGGCTTCATATGAGTTTGGTAGCATCTCATCTCTTTATATTTTATGGAATTCTTTGAGGAGCATTCATGTTATTTCTTCTTTAAATGTCTGGCAGAATCCTGGGGTTAGTTTATCCAGTCCACTCATTTACTGCCGTCTCCATGCCGGTGCTTGTTATGGATCCGTTTAAGTCGCTTGCTTCTTTTAAATTTGGTTTTTGTGGTCTTATTGTCCAGAAATTTGTTAATTTTTTCTAGATTAATTTCACTTATTTAGATTTTCCAGGTTTTTTTTTTAAAATATACATTTCAAAGTATTAGATGATGATTTTCTTTATTTCCCCCGTTGCTTCTCTAATTTTATCAATTTTAGTTTTCCCTTTCCTTAAAAAAGTGTTGGGCTAAGGGTTTGTCAATAAATAATAATCTTATCCTTCTTTTGAACTCTATCATTGATGCTGTGTTTTCTTTTAGACTCCAGCTGTTGACGTCTGTCTTACTCTTAATCCCCCCATTTACTACTGTCTTCATGTTTGGTATCCCCTTGTTTTCCTTTAGAAGCATCATTAAGTTATTTGTTTGCATGCTTTCTGATTGTTTTTAATGTAAGCACTCTTTGCTGTATCTCAAAGTTCCTAATAAGCCATACTTTCATCTTTAAAAAAGTTCTAGGAGTTTAATTTTTTCTCCCTGAATTTTTCGATAATCCACTGATCATTCAAGTGTGCATTGCTCAGTCTCCGTATTCGCTCGGTCTCTCTTGTAATCCAGTTTTACCTTTATTCTACTATGATCTGTGGGACACAAAACAGTATGCTGAGTTCTGTTTTTTAAGTGTTAAGACTTACTTTGTGGCCTAAAATCTGGTTTATTTTATAGATCAGGACCCATGGACTTATGGTTTGTGCTGATTGTAACCCGACAGGACCTGGAGTCACGGAGGAAGTGGGCTTCCAGGGGCACTTGTGAGGGGTGGTTTATTTAGATTAGGTTAGCCTCTGGGTGTGCTTGTGAGACATTGTCTTAATTAGACTAACTCTGGGGGAGACTTACCATGAGGTCCCTATTATCCCCCAAGCTTGGGTTTTGGTCTGCATAAAAAAGAGGCTCCTGGAAGAGGAGCCTTCCTCACTCTCTGCTTCCTGGTTGTGGATCCAATATGGCCAGCTGCTTCAGCCCTTGCTACCAGGACTTCTCTACTATGGCAGACTGCAACCTCGAATCCTTCTTTGAGTAGCTTTTGTTAGGTGTGCTATCCAAGGATTGAAATACGTAATTAACTCAGGCCTGCTGAAAAGAACGTGCACTCTGTAGCTGTTGGGTGGAATGTTCTATGTGTATCTGTTACGTCCGTTTCATATGGAGAAACTCAACTCTGAATTTTTTCGTTGATGTTTTTGTTCTGACTTATGTATCCATTGATGGGAATGGGACATTATATAGCTGCATCATTATTTATTGATTACCTGGACTCATCTGAGTGTATGTCCAGCTTTGTTTTATGCAACCATTTGTATCTGTTCAGTGTGTTGTGTGTGTGTGTGTACATACAGTATATCTTTATATATTATATATAACTATTATATCTTCTTGATAGATTGTTTCCTTTATTAATAGTGACTTCTTTTGCACTTTTACTAATTTAGGATTAGACTCAACTTTCCAGGTGTAAGTACTGGTGTTTCTGCTTGTCCGCTGCTTCCGTCACCTTGGCCTACAGACCTCTGTCTTCTCACTTTTGGTATGGGTGTGTTTTTCCCAGAAAGGTGTGTTTTTTGAAGACCACAAATAGTTGGATCTTATTGTTGTTGTTGTTGTTGAGAAGAACATTTATTTAAACATTCTATAGCAGGAAATTTTATGCTCCTGTTGTAAGCATGTTACAGAATTTAACTCCTTTAATCTCATCATACCCCTCTGTATCAGATTGCTAATCTCTCTGCCTTACAGATTGTGGAACCGTGGTACAGGGAGATTAAGAAACTTGCTAGAATTCATGCATTCCCACCTGTTGGTTAACTATACCAAGCTTTTTGTCTGCCAGACTAAAGTAAAGTGATCCTTATAAATGCGAACCAGGCCTGCAAAAACACGTTTATCAAAGATAAACGTTCTCAGACTTTGGATCTTCTTCTTAGTGTTTTAAATCTAATTGCTGATTTGTGTCTTTTCATTAGCATGATAAGATCATTTACATTTAGGATTACTATTGAGATGGATTTGCTGACGCCTTAACGTTAGAGTTTGTGCAGTGCTGGTTTCTTTCTACAAATGTCTATAATGTTCCCAGTCCATGCCAGGCAGCCATGCTAGGCTCACATGCAGAGAGATAAGAGACACATACATACAGATTTACCACTGCCCATAGTGCAAGGCAGGATCTGCAGTGAATAGTCGAGCATGGGAAATGGTGGCGCTTTCTAGGGGGCGCTGTTGAGAGGAGGGAGCAGTGTCAATGCCCACAGGAAGCAGTAGTGAGCAAGGAAGGAGGCTCTGCGGCTGAGACCAAAGTAGCTCCATCTTGGAGGAGTTTACTATGTGATGCAGGGTTCAAGGTCCTTGATGGAACAATGCTCAGCTAATTTAAGCCTGGAATATCACTCTGTGCTCATCAATAGCAGCGAGGACTCAATTAAGGAACTGGGGAGAGTAAGACAGGGCCAGATCCCACTCCCTCTGGGAGCTAGGTGCACGGTGGACTAAATCAGAGGCTGGCTCAGGACTGTGGCAGCGACACAGGAAGGACAGCACAAGAGTGTCCACTCATGGCTCAGTACCCAGAAGGGCAGTGCTGTGACCCCGTGGCTCAGTACCCAGAAGGGCAGTGCTGTGACCCCGTGGCTCAGTACCCAGAAGGGCAGTGCTGTGACCCCGTGGCTCAGTACCCAGAAGGGCAGTGCTGTGACCCCATAGCTCAGTACCCAGAAGGGCAGTGCTGTGACCCCATAGCTCAGTACCCAGAAGGGCAGTGCTGTGACCCTGTGGCTCAGTACCCAGAAGGGCAGTGCTGTGATCCTGTGGCTCAGTACCCAGAAGGGCAATGCTATGATCCTGTGGCTCAGTACCCAGAAGGGCAGTGCTGTGATCCGTGGCTCAGTACCCAGAAGGGCAGTGCTGTGACCCCGTGGCTCAGTACCCAGAAGGGCAGTGTTGTGATCCTGTAGCTCAGTACCCAGATAAAGAAGAGGGAGTAGATTTGGTGCAACTTCTAAACAAACTTTTAAAGGTGTTTGGTGATTGGAGGGGCTGGAGAAAGAAGGGACAGGGATGCGGTATGGGCTCTAGGTTAGATAAGTAGCTAGGTAGTGAAGCACAGGTTCATCTGGCAAGCAGAGGGACAGGAAGAGCATTGGGTGCTGACTTTCAAGGCTCTGTACGAGGTGGTGGCCTTTGTGACTTCAGAGTTTTCAGGATGGAAGATAGACTTAGAAGCCAGTGACACTGGGAATTGGTACTGTGTGCAGGATGAGAGCAGGGTTCTTTTTCTGTTTCATCTATTTTTAGTGCCTAACAAGATAACAGACACATCAGTGTTCGACAAACATTTGCCATGAGGCAAACAGACAATTTATAACGATCTGTGTGTGAGAGAGAACGCACCTATGAACGTGTGTCTGCACATGAAAGCATGCACTGTCAGGACAATGCCTTCCTTCATACGTAGGCAATCAGATGAGAGCCTTCAAAAAATCTGACTTTCATTAGCTTCTTGGAAGAGCACACAAATCATTACTGTTCCTATCCGAAAGGTTAGAAATCCAGTCAGGTAAGAAGAAAGTAACGTACCCGAGATTCCAGGGCAGGAAGAGGCAAAGCGAGGCCTTAAGGCTAAGGTTTTAGATCTTAGCTAGGATTTAAACCTCAGGGTTTGTTCTCTGTGCCTTTGCTGCTGCTTTTTGTAAATTATTTTTCTTTTAAGCAAGGCCTTTTTTTGAAAACAATTGATACAAAGTTTTCGTTTATAAATATTGTAATTGTTTTCAGGTTATTTAATTTTCAGGTGTTTTGAAGTTTTGTTGCGCCTTTTAATTTATCAAATGCACAGTCACATGACAAGGGTCAGCCTGAACGGTAGTCTTTGTAAGACATTCCTCAGCCACCATCTCTTTTCTCCCAGTGTTAAGCTTGTCTTCTAGTTTCCCAGAGCTTTTAAAAAACGAAATATTAGTTTGTATTGAACAGTTTTTCTTTCCCTCAGATAGTTAACATTACGCATGGGATAATGCGTGTCTGTTATCGATGCTTGCGAACTGACTGGGAGAACAAGCTGTGCTCCTCACTTTACGAACATTTGACGACTATGGCGTCCGCGGAGACCACGCACTTCCTGTTTCCCCCGTGCTTTCAGTCCCGCGAGGAGGCGACGACACCCACGTTCTCGGAGAACCTGGCCTTGGGCCGCTGGCCGCGTCGGTCATTCCCTGCAGCCCCAGCGAAGCCTGTCCCCGTGCTCCCTGCCCAGAGGGTTGCAGAGGAGGGAGCTCATGTTGCTCCTGAAGCTGGAGCCCTGCGTGGATGCTGTTATCAGCTCGCTGAGCCCAGCCGAGATCAGAAACCCCCGGGAACTCCTTCACCAGTCGCCCGCCATCCCGATTTCCATTTTCTGATGTAATGGGATCTAGGCCTGGTCACAGCGTCCTTTTCAGCCGCTGTTTTCTAAAGCCCTATTTCTGTTAGTTTCTTGTGGTGTATTTATTTAGGAATTATTGTGGCATACGGTTGGAGTTTGCTGCGAGGGGTGGGGTATCCATTTCCCCATCCTGTGGCGAACGTGCAGCAGCTGTAATATCTCATTACAGAGCTTCACTTTATTTAATAGAGCTTTCACTTTACGCTAACACTGCTAACACAATTATACAACAATTACCCGCGTCCCCGCACCCTCTTACAAAACCTGATGTGTGGTTTCAATGTCTTTCCCATAATAGCTCTCGATGTTTTGCATGTGATATTAGTTAGTTTCAGAGTCTGCTTTCAATTCCGTCGCCTCAGATTGTGTTTTCACACTGTAAGCCATTAGTCACCAGACGCTGACAAGCATTTGTAAGGGTGCCATCTCTCCCTTTGGTTTATATGCAAGTGCAGCAACTAAGATGATTTATTTTATGCTTTAATTAAAATTTGTGGATAGACCCTGTGATTTTTAGCAGTGACTTTTCTAATTTGTGGGCTCAAGAAAGAAAAAAAAAAATCAATAACCTGATACCATTTATGTTTTTATAGTTACCCCGGGCATTTATAATGCAGGCCTGCCATTCACCTGCAGCCCCACTCTGAGAGTGGCCCTCACCACATAAATCTTGCCCAGAGGCCGAGAGGGTCTATATGTCAGAGTCACTTCCCTTATGTCAGCCTGTAAGTGAGACACACTGCGTGCTCTCCGTTCGCCTGGCGTTCATGGCAAGACACAGGGCTAAAATGAATATTGAAAGTAAATTGATGGACTGTAAGTTTTATAATACTTGACCCAATCTGTACCGGCTGCTTGGAATTTTAATAATTTAAACACATCGATTTTGGTTCTTGCCTATTGCATGTTCCATGTTGAAAATGTACCTCATAGGCTCTTCGGAAAGAACATACCCCAAACGCCAAGCTTTTATGGGAACTTAATATATTCAGCATTGCAGGTGTATAAATCTCCATGAAATTGCACCGAGTTAATGCATTTACTGGTGCACACAATTCAGTAACTACTTTGTAAAAGTCTAAATAAAGACAGATAAGACAGGTAGGTGTAGGGAGAAGTAATGAGTGAATGTTCCAGCGTATATTAACAAGATGAGGTTATTGCCCTCACAAGGCCATCAGTCTAACCAGAAAAGAATTCATTAATGTTAGAGGCATCGGAGATGGTTTTAATTTGCTAATTTTCAAAGTCTTGGAAAATGAGCTGTTTTTTGCTTTGTCTTCCAGACTCAAATTATCGTCTCCCAAAAGCCAGGCGTGGGTCTGTGTGGGAAGAGCGATGACACAGAAGGTGGGAAGAGAAGTCCTTGGCCCTTGAGTTTAGGGTCCAATCGACAAGAAGCTTGTGGGATCCCAGTTTTCTCCGGCAAAGGCTCCGTTACCATTCCAGCAGTGCCTGCAGCCCCTCTTCTGGGATGCATATTTGCCAAGGCCCCTGCAAACACGCTCACAGGGCTGTCTCCTCTGTCTCTGTCCCCTCTCCCTCCCTCTTCCCTCTTCAGCTTTTGCGGTTCAGCTCTGGGGAATGTTCGTGTCAAGCTCGCACTGCCGCATGTTGGAAACATCTGGCCACATTCTACCACGAAGACAGAGACGGGTGCTTTCCTAGGAGCAGACCTGTGTCCGTGGACGTGAGAGTTCACTTCCTGGGGACTATCTAGCCATACAGGCTTCAGCAGAGCTTTGCCTTCTGATGGCGTCTGACACAGACTTTTGTGTTATAAACATAGACAAGTGTAAAAACCCTCTGCTCAATTCAGAGGTTTTTGAATTGCTGTATTTTTTGAATTTTGTGAGCTCATTCTATAATCTAAACACACTCTCTTTATCAGATACTGTGATTGGCAACTTCATTTTTATAGTTATGTACTTTGAGACCTGGCAGTTTTATTTAATTTAGATTTAGCTGTGTTGTTGTTGTTGTTACTGTTATTGTCCCTTGTTCTTTCCACTACAAATCTAAGAAGTACTGTCTAATTTAAAGTCATAAAGCATTTACTTTCATTTTGTTCCAACAGTGTCTTAGTTTTTAGCATTTACATGTAGGTCTATAGCACATTTTGCAGTGGTTTCTGTGCATGGTATGGGATGGGGTAAGGACGGGGTTCAACTGTGTTCATTTGCTGTGGCCACCTGGTTGTTCAAGCACCATTTGTTGAAAAGATCATCCTTCCCCCACTGAAATGTCTCGGGCCCATTTCTTAAAGTTGATGGACTATAATTGTAAAGACTTGCTTCTAGACTTTAGTCCTGTCTCAGCTAAGTGTGTGCTCTCTCTTTCCTGGTCTGGACTTTAGTCCTGTCTCAGCTAGGTGTGTGCTCTCTCTTTCCTGGTCTGGACTTTAGTCCTGTCTCAGCTAGGTGTGTGCTCTCTCTTTCCTGGTCTGGACTTTAGTCCTGTCTCAGCTATGTGTGTGCTCTCTCTTTCCTGGTGCTATGCTGTGCTAATCGCAACGGTTCCAATGTAAGTTTTCAAAGAGAAAGTCCGAGTTCTCTAACTTTGAACTTATTTCCCAACATTGATTAAAGTTTCTGCATCCCCACATACATTTTTATAGCCATGATGGTGGTCTATAGGTTAAAATGCATCTGCGATTTTAATAAGAATTGTGTTGAGTGCACAGATCATGTGGGGAATATTGCTATTGCAATAATGTTAAGGTTTCCAACCCTAAACATGGAGTATATTTATGCTTATTTGGACTTTCTGTAAGTTCTTTATATTGTGTTTTACAGTTTTGGTAGTTTCTTGGTCCTTTTCTTGATCTTGCTCCACAGTGGGAGAATTTAATACACAGTCTCAGTAACCTATAGGTGCCCAGACCAAAAGTAAAATCAGAAATAAAAAATTAAAGATATGAATTAAATAACTTGAAAACTTAACAACTGAGTATGGCACTTGCCAACCATAATTTGAAGCACATTTATTTTTCAAGCGCATTTTGAATGCTTCCTGCGAGTGTTGCTTTCTAATAACATGTCCTCAAAGTTCATTGTTCAAACCCGTTTTAGCTCATTTTGGTTATTTATGTTTTTGTCAGTTTCCAAATGGATAAAGGTAGCTGGGCTTCTCAATGGCATCGTGTCGGATCTCTGGTTCGTGCCGCGGACTGCAGTTCACATACGTGGTGATACTGAGTTGTTTGTCTCAGGAACATCTCCCTCCCTCCCCCTCTTTTCAATCTCTGGTTCGTCTTGGCAGTGTTTTGTGCATGGTGGCACTGTACTGCTCTCTTTCCTCGTGCTTCACACAGATATTGTAGACAGGACCTTCTAGAAATGCAGGTCTCCACTTTGTTGCTGGTGCATCGGTAGACTCAGCTCTTCACACACAGACACTGTGTGCAGAGAACCACAACGCTAATCTGCAATGTTTCATGTGGATCCTTTGGCACTTTCTATACAAATAACCAAATTGTCTGTGAACAACATTTTTCTTTCTTTATGTTGTTTAGTCTATCTTCACCTTCTTTCAATGACTAAGACTCCCAGAATAACATTGGGTAAAGTTCTTGTTATCACACACTTTATTCTCATTTCAGAATCTTTTAATATTTCCCCTGTAAATAGGATATCCACTTTAAGTTGTTTTGATTACTTTTAAGAAACTTTTCTTTCTTAAGACAGGGTTTCTCTGATGTAACTCTGGCTGTCCTGGAACTCACTCTGTAGACCAGGCTGGCCTCTAACTCACAGAGATCTTCCTGTCTCCACCTCCTGAGTACTGGGATTAAAGGTGTGTACCACCACCTCCAGGCTAAGAAACTTTTTTTTAATGCTATTTGGGTTATCTTATCCCTATTTTTCTACTTTTTTGTTCATTTATCAAGTGGGTGTAGGAGTTTATCAACATTTTTATTAGAATAAACTCAACTGGTTCTTCTTATATTTCACAAGGGAATTTTGTATTTATGTTCATAGGGAAGACACTCTAAACTAGAGTTCAAAAGTTAGAACACCACAAGCTAATGCCTAGGGAATTGCTTGGTATTCTATGAGGACATTTGCTAGGGATACTTAATGTAGTATCTGAAGGTCAGGACAGCTTCTCAAAAGGGGAAGAGCTTGCATTAAGAGGTTAGCAAGAGTGACCCAGTTGGTAGTAACACCAGTCGGCAAGGAAACATTCCAAGCAAAATAAAGAGCACAGTCAAGGGCTGAAAGATGGGAGAGTGTTCTTGTGCTCTGGGATTTGAATCCTGAATGGATCTCTCAGATAGGAATGCCACATGTCTCCAGAGGGTAGGACGAGTCTTGCATGCGGAGGAGAAGAGGTAACGGTAATATTTCCTTGGGTGGCCTTCTTAACTTCCTGCTTAGTATCAACAGTCGGTACTGATAACCGATGTGATGACTGACACAGTGTCAGTTTCCTGACTCTCCTCCCTCTGCTCTAGCAGCCCAGAAGTTCTATGGAAACGCCATGGACCAGGTCATCTATTTAAGAACCACACCGGCTGCTCAAGGGTTAAAGGACTTCCGTGTGGTCTAACTGATATTCTGGGAATAAACAGCCGTGATGGTTGTGCAACAGGGTGAGTGCAATCAACACTCCTAAATCATACATGTCAAATTGGTTGAAGTAGCAAATTTTGTTATTTTCATAATAAAAAAATTAAGTAGGGGCGACAAAGTTCGTGTAATTTTATACTTGAAATAAATAAATTGTAGAGTATGTGAACTGTAGTTCAGAACTCAAAGTGCTGCCAAAAAATGAACAAAAGAGCTCAGGGAGAGACACAGAGGCACAGCAGAGCTCAGCAAAAGAAGCCCAGAACAGAGAGTCAGTTGGAGTTCAGAAGGAGCTAGTCAGAGTGGCTCAGGCAGCAGTGGGTCTCAGGAGGCTGAGGCTGAAGCCTTCTAGGTCTGGGCTAGCAGGTTAAACGTTCTAGATTGTGGAAGGCTGAAGCCTTCCAGTTCAAGGGTTAAGGCTAGATTGAAAAGAGGCCAAAACAATCTAAGGCTCCAGAGCTCTTGGCTAGAACCAGTGATTTAATTAGATGAAAGAACGAACTGTCCTTTGCTCAGAACCAATGGCTACATCTGGGTGAATCCACATCAACATCCAGGTCTATATCCACCTATACATCTATTTTTTTCTAGTTTGCTTTTTATCCCATTTTTGATTTTTTGATTAAGATTCATTTTAGTGCTTTCCTTTTTTTTTAGTATTTTTCTCTGTGTTTGGTATTTATCCGGGCAATTACCACTCACATACTTGACTTTCAGATTCGGTAGACCGCTCCAAGAATGTAATGATGCATTGTGTGTTATATACCGGTACACAGGAGCACAGGAAACATGGCTTTCTCACCTACCTGCCGCGTGCCTGGCTGCCATGTTCTTCAGCCTTCTGTGTTTGTGCACCCGAGACACTACTGATGCGGTGTCCGAGGCAGCACTTCCGTCTTCTCTCTTTTCTTCCATGTCTTCCACGTTGTGAGTACTTTGTTTAGTGTCTAAATTGTTTTTATTGTGCCTTTGTTTTGAAGTAGTTGATTCCAGATTGTCAGTGATGGGCAGGAAGTACTAACCCAAATATGTGACCTGGGCTGTTAAAAAGGCCAACAGAAGCAGAAAGACCAGTCTGGACTTCCCATCTTTCTGTGAAACAGGTCCGAGGAGTCTCATCTGAGAGGCTCCTCCAATCTCCTGGAGGAAGGAACAGCCCTGTCTGAAGGGGAGGGCCCTGGAGAAGACTGTGAAGGACAGGTCTGGCTCTCCCCAGCCCATCTCCAGTACCTGACACCTGCCTTACCGACTGTATTTTCTCTCTGACAGCACATGCATCACCAAGCAGCCCAAGAACACCCAGACATCACTGTTTCTTTAAGTCTTTCTTTTATTACGAGAGCTTCACCTACCTAAATTTGTACATTCTATCTGCTTTCTCCCTCTCTGGTGCCGGGTCAAACCCAGGACTTTACACACAAGAGCTAGTCAACAGTCTCCCCTGAGCGACTCCCCAGCTACTGTCCATGTGATCAGAGCCTCTGCAATGAAGGCAGAAAAAGATGTACTTTTTCTCTTTACACCAGTTACAGCTTCTCAAATTTATTATGTGTGTGTATGTGTGTGTGTGTATTCTATACATCAAACAAATTCTAATAATGTATAATGTATCACAGGGCACTTTAAATTGTCCTGGGATGTGCCCACTGTGGGAAATCCCCAGCAGTCTTGCCAGATGCTGGACAGAGCAGGCTCCTGGATCAGGCCTTAGCTTCCTGGACTACAAGCTGAGTCTGAGCCAAATCAGTTTCTACCAATAAAGGAAACAAAACTCAGTCTGCTCACGCTAAAAGCACTGGATTGAGCGCGCGCGCGCACACACACACACACACACACACACACACACACACACACACACAGAGTCGATATCTCCTGACTTGCAGAATTGCCAGTTAGTCTTACTGGTCAGAGTTGGAGTAGCACTGGCTGGACCTAGCTAACGCAACTATAAAGTTCCAAAAGTTCATTTGTACTTTTAGCATTTTCTGTCCTCGTCCTTGGACACAGCTGATCATGGCCCACCACCCCATTTCCGCTGTCCACTCAATGTTCCACATGACCGTGTGCGTTCTAGCTGCTCTGAGCTTCCCAGTCAGGTTATAGTCAAGGACTGGGTTTTTTTTTTTTTAATTGTTTTTTGTTCTTCATTCCACAACTAGTAATTGTTTCTCTTACACATCAGATGCTATTTGTGATGATCAATACTGACTGTCTAGAATCACCTAGAAGACAAAGCTCTGGGCATGTCTATGAGAGAATTTCTAGATGGGGTTAACTAATGTAGAAATACCATGCTGTGGGCTGGGCGTCCAGACTGATGAGAGAGGAGAAGCTGCTGTGTGGAAGCACTCCCCTGCCTCCGATGACTGCAGACACAGTGTGAACAGCTGCATCCAGCTCCCGTTACCATGCTTTCCCACCATGGTGGACGGTGTCCTCAGACTGTGAGGATAAGCTCTCCTTTCCTCAGACGGCTGCTGTCAGACATTCTGTCACAGCAATGAGAAAGGTAACTAGAAGTGCACTGTTCTGGGTCCTGGAGGTACAGGCCCTGTAACTGGAAGTGCACTGTTCTAGGTCCTGGAGGTACAGGCCCTGTAACTGGAAGTGCACTGTTCTGGGTCCTGGAGGTACAGGCCCTGTAACTGGAAGTGCACTGTTCTAGGTCCCGGAGGTATAGACCATGTGACTGGAAGTGCACTGTTCTGGGTCCTGGAGGTACAGGCCCTGTAACTGGAAGTGCACTGTTCTGGGTCCTGGAGGTACAGGCCCTGTAACTGGAAGTGCACTGTTCTGGGTCCTGGAGGTACAGGCCCTGTAACTGGAAGTGCACTGTTCTAGGTCCCGGAGGTATAGACCATGTGACTGGAAGTGCACTGTTCTGGGTCCTGGAGGTACAGGCCCTGTAACTGGAAGTGCACTGTTCTGGGTCCTGGAGGTACAGGCCCTGTAACTGGAAGTGCACTGTTCTGGGTCCTGGAGGTACAGGCCCTGTAACTGGAAGTGCACTGTTCTAGGTCCCGGAGGTATAGACCATGTGACTGGAAGTGCACTGTTCTGGGTCCTGGAGGTACAGGCCCTGTAACTGGAAGTGCACTGTTCTGGGTCCTGGAGGTACAGGCCCTGTAACTGGAAGTGCACTGTTCTGGGTCCTGGAGGTACAGGCCCTGTAACTGGAAGTGCACTGTTCTGGGTCCCGGAGGCGCAGACCATGTGACAGGAAGTGCACTGTTCTGGGTTACAAGGTATAGGCCTGGCCCCTGCAGGATGCTGCGGACCACAGGAGAGAGAGGTGAGCATCTATCTCACATCAGGTGACCACAAGACTGAGAAAGAGGGATGTGGTGGCTGAATCTTACGAAGTTGCGTACTCAGCAGAGTCTGCAAGGGCCTCTGTGCGGCGGAACAGCGGAGCGGGCAAACAGGCAGAGGAACATCTTGTGCAGAAAGCTCCGATGGAAGCATGCTCGTTTCACTCAGGGAGAGCAGGGACGGGCTGGGAGGTGGCTCAGCACAGAAAGTGCTTGCCGTACAAGTGTGAGGACCAAGGTAAGGACTTCCAAACCCCTCAGAGAGGCCTGGCAGACTGGCAGCTGCCTGTAATCCCAGCACTATAATCCGGGCGGATCGTCGGGCAAGCAAGATGGTTGGTGAGACTGGCCAGGGTAAAGAAATCTTGGGTTTAGTGAGAGACCCCCTGCCCTCAACATAAAATGGATCATGATTGAAAAAGACTCAATAGTAATACTAAACATAGGCACCATTCACATGGGAACAAGCATATACAGATGTGTAACACACTCACATACCTACCGCACACACATGCATTCACACGCTCTACGTGAGAGAGAGAGAGAGAGAGAGAGAGAGAGGGAGAAAGGCGAAAGGCTTCCGAGACTGAAGGACAGCAGGCAAGGAGAAGGTGGGGACGATGGCAGGAAATGAGGTCAGTCTGATCACCAGGAGCAGAGTGCCTTGTAGCGGTCATTTTGGGGTCTGTTAAGAGATCTCCCTAAGTGGATTGATATTTTAACAATTTTGACCAAATTCTTGTCTTTTAAAAAAATGTAACTAACATACCCTTTTATTTCTACAGGGCTTCACAATGATCAGTTGTAAAGTCTGAACGTGAATTTAACCTACAATACACCCCTGGGAGCTGCTTGGGGGTTGGGGTCAAATTGGCTTAAGGTTTGGAGCCTCCTAGAACGTGAAGACAGTGTCCGTTGTATCTGGCTGCTGTGAGGACTCAGTAACCAAACACACAAAGCCACAGGACCCAGCACACTGCCCCGCGGTCTCCACACACCACGTTTTAGATTCGTGTGACCAGAGTATGCGGCGGGGAGAGTGGGTGCGAGGGCTCCACCAAGGACCTAGGTGATGTCAGCTCTCGTGAGTTCCGGGGAGCAAGCAAAATAGACGATGCCTCTCACCCTAGCCACTGATTTTACTCAGCCCTCTGAAGGGTTTGGAGATGGCGTGTGCGGGACTGCCCTTGGGAGGTGAATTTGTAGGGTGCCGGCAGAGGTCAGAAGGTCATGGAAGGGACAGGAGGCAGGAGACTGACCAGAGCTCATATTGTGTACGAATATCTCCCCCATTATGTAGGTTGCCTCTTCACTCCGGACTGCTTGCCTGGCCATGAATAAGCTTTTCAGACAGCTCTTTTGTCTACCACTACTTGGGCTCTTGGGCTGATATCCCAGGGCCAGTACCCAGGCTCCTGTCTTCAGAGTTGCCCTCTTTCTCTTTTTAGTGGTTTTGAACCTTAGCTCTTACAGCAAAGTCCTTAATCCAGTTTGAGACTGCTTTTGGATATGGAGTGAGATAAGGATCTAATCTCATTCTTCTGTGCCGGGACAGCAGGCTCTTCTACTGCCCTTTAGCAAAGAGGTTATCTTTTCCCCTATGGGTGTTTTGGGCACCTTTGTGAAAATTCAGTGGCCTGTAAAGCAGCCATTTCTGAGCTCCCTGTAATTTAGTTGGTCTGTGTGTCTGTTTTTATGCCAGAACCATGCCGATTGGGAAAAAAACAATTCTCAAAATCAGTAATCACCAGAAAAATGCAAACCCAAATGACCACAAGCTATCACCTCACTCCATGTGGAATGGCTACTGAGAAAAAAGCAGGGAGAAGCCGGTGGGGTGGGGGGGGGGGGGGTGCGGAGCAAAGGGAACCCCTGTGCACTGTGGGTAGGACAGTAAATTAGCACAGACATTTTTAAAAACAGCATGGAGGTTCCTCAGAGAGCTAAAAATAGAGCCACCATATGATCCAGCAGCTATGCTACCGGGCATATATTCAAGAATTATGAAATGAGTGTGTCAGAGATGGCAGTACTGCCATGTTCTCTGCAGTCCTCAGGACGAAGGCAGGGCATGTCCTCCAGGGATGAACGGGAAGGACTGTCCTGTTTCCTATACGTTATCTTTATCAATGCTCTATATAACGGAATGCTACCCAGCTGTATGAAAGAGAGGAACCTTGTCATCTGCAACAGCACAGCCGAACTTGGAGGACATAATGCTAATTAGAATGTGTGTGGCACAGAGAGACAACTGCTGATCTCTCTCGCACGTGGAAACGCCAGACTCACTGAGTGATGGGCACAGAGGACAGGAGAGGGGTTGGAGATCAGCGTGGTGATGGGAGCCTCGCTTTGCTTATTGCGGGAGGGGGTGGGATGACGGATTTCAGGAGATACTGGTAGTCCCCAAAGCTGGCCTTGCCTGGGAGGGAGAGAGAGCGTGAGTGGGACACTCTGCCCTTTCTAGAGTGCTTTTTCTGCTCTTGCTGATCTTGCCTTCACCTGGAGAATCTTAGATCCAGGAATGCCCCCCCGCCACCCCCCCAAACCTGGCTTCACATGATCTCCCCAGCACGCCCTCAAACACTCTGTAACTTCCTGGGCAGATGCTTTTCCCTTCTAGAAGGAAAGTGAGAGTTGCAGGCCCTTTGGTTGCATACTCAGTCAGCTGCAAGTCTTCCCCCTGCCACTGCCTTCCAAATAGGTTAAGCCCCCAGGTGCTTCTGTCTTCATCAGCAACCATTCGTCCCTTGCAATTACAAGGTCCTGCTGTGAACACCAACCCCATTCCCTGACATGGGAACAGCATGTACCCTTAGTAAGAGTGCACCCAGCTGCTTGCCGGACTTACTGTTTCAGGATTGCGGTTTCTAAGAGAGCTGCCTCTGGTGTTCGCTAGCTACTGAGTGGCCTTCACCTCTGAAAACTTATTTATTGATTTTGATATTCACGGGATGTCTCATCGTAAGATGTGTAGAAAGCAGAAGCAGGCCTGAGACGAAGATGGGGTAGAGAATGACCCAAGTAATTAAGCCAACTCCTTTGGGTAGTATAGCACAGCATCATTGATTGGAACACCCTTCTCCATTGTGTTTAAGAAAACACAGTTTTGGCAGGATGGCACTATGTCATGTATTATTTGACTACCCACATTCTGATTTATTTCTGGCCTCTTGAATCTATCCAATTGGCTATGTGTGTGTTTCATACTATGTTCTTCCAAACTAGATTTTGTCGTTCAAATTAGAACGTCCCTCCAATGCAGGGGTGCTGAGTTGGGAGGCAGTCAATCATGGATTTCCACCCCACATCCAGATCCAAACTGCTTATGTGTCAAATGAAGCCTATGGCCCAGTGCGCATGTGTGTGCGCATGTGTGTGTATATGTGTGGGTGTATGTGTAACTGTGTATGTGTGTATAAGTGTGTGTATGTATGTGTGTGTGTCTGTGTGTGTGTGTGTGTGTGTGTATGTGCATGTGTGGGTGTATGTGTGTTTGCATGCACGTGTGTGCATGCACGTGTGTGCATGTGTGTGTGTGAGTGCATTTATCTGTGTATGTGTGTGTATGTGTGTGTGCATGTACTTGTGTGTATGTGTGTGTATTGTGTGTGTGTGTGTGTGGTGTGTGTGGTTTCTTGGGTTAGGTAATTAGTTATTGGCTTTCCCCAGCTCTTCAATGACTTCCTCATTCCTCCAGCATTTATGAAAGCCCTGCTGTGCACACCGTGTCTTATCAGTGGCTTTATGCATATGGTTTCATGAGTGTCCCCATTTCCCAGCAAATAAAGAGACTCAGGAAAGGTACTGAACTCTACCAAGGCCACACAGCTAGTGAAATACACACACCAACAAAGCCATCAGGAGGCCTCTGAAGTTTCATTTCAGCGTTCTTACTCTTATGATCAGTGACCACTCAAGCCAGAGGCTTCTGCCTGGATGGGAATTGAAGTCTACAAAAGAGAAGCACTGGATAGCTAAATTGAAGAAGAGCTTGTCCCTTTTTAAATTAATTAATCTTGTTTGATAATTTTACACGTGTGTATAATATATTCTGATTACTCTTCCCCTGCAAATCTTACTTCCTTTCCATCCATATCAACCACACCCCTTCCCTACCAGTCCCTTTGCAAGGTTTGTGACTTGATTTTATTTTGTGACCCATTTGATTTGTCTGTAACAAAAATTTGAGATGTTGGCATGGTTATAGAAGAACACAGCAATACCTCATTTTTATAATGCGCACAGTTAGTGTTACACAAGGGTCACTATTTTCTAATTTTATCACACACCCTCCTAACAGATTGGATGTGCAACTACAGCTGTTGGTGGATCTGTTTCTCGAGGTCTGCTTCTGAATTTGGGGCGCTTAGCTGGCATCAGAATAGTGTGTGACCCTCTCCCATGTACGCTGTATTAATACACATAAACACACACATACACCACACTTACAAACGTACACACACTGAGAAGTAAATAAACTTTAAAAAAGGATTAAATTATGGTGTGCCATCCGTTTTGGACTGATTGCTCTGCATCAGGAGAGATATGGATCTAATTTCATTCTTCTGCAGGTAGAGATCCAGTTGTATGGCGTAAACAAATCTTTCAGAAAGAGTCTACAGTAACACAAGGAATAAAACCAAGAGTTGACCTTGGGTTGCATGAAGTTAAAAAAAGCTCGCAGCAGCAAAGGAAACGTCGAGTGAAGAGATGGCCTACAGAACGGGAGAGAAATCTTTGTTAATACAGCATAGAGAATGCAACACACTACCCAAAAGCCGAAGTCTAATAAATTAATGGGTAGTGAAATACACTGTTCTCTAAAGAAGAATTACAAACTCGAAACTGGCTTCAAAGTGAGAAGCTGTTTTGTTGGGAGGACCCTCTGGCCCCTCATGCAATCCAAAGAGAAGTAGCCACTTGGCTTCAGGTCAGGGGTGGGGCAGCCTGGAAGCTGTCTGCACCAGCATTCCCTCGATGGGAGTTCTCAGTCCAGCTCCAGCCTCTGCTTTTTAGGGAGGTATTCTACAGACAGAACATCTGCAGGCCAAGCTGGGCTCATCAGTTTCCACTCTAAACACGGATGCCTGTGGTAGTGGACCCATCTTATCACAGACAAGTGGGGAAACAGCAGATCTCAGTGGCGTCCTGTGTCTGGCCCAGGCTCTCTTCTCAGCTCTGCTCAGCCCATCCGCCTCCTCTTTAAGAATGAAGGAGCTGGGAGACCCGGGGAGGTCAGAGCCAGGCAGGGCTGCACCGACGGACCTAGGCTTGAAGAGATTTGTGCTGCTCCCAGCCTTGGTCAGAGAAGCTTCTTTTGGAAGTGAGCAGTGAGGTCATCGATCTCAATCTCTTTCCATCTAAGGCTCCGGGACCATCACAGAAGAGGGGGAGGAGACGGTAAGAACTGTTGGGTGAGGGAGCCGATCCAGCGGAGTTCTAGACGCAGCATGGCTGCTGCGCACATCAGCACACCGCAGCTGTGGTTATTGGCATAAGGCTTGCGTAGGATCAAGCCAGTCAAAATTCCAGTGAGGTCAGAGGAGAGGCCGGACCCCTCCTGTAGGGAGGAGCTAGCGGCAGTTTGCAGCTGCTGCTGCGTGGGGAGGAGTCGCTTTCCCAGGGGACTTGGCCGCTGTAGCTGGCTCCTGCTCCAGAGGGCCCGGTCCCGGAGCATACGGGCAGCTGCAACTGGACGCAGGAGGCCACTGGTAACAGCAGGGAACGCCATGGGACATGGAGTTGGGAGGGAGAGTGGGTGGGTGGCACCGAGGGAAGGTGGGAGGATCGTAATGGTCAGTGTGCGTTGTATAAATGTACCGAACATCCAAATAAACAACCTCTCAAAAACAATCAAGAAATAAACGAGTGAATGCTTTGCTTTTTAAGCATTTAAACATTCAGTGTAAAAATGGGCTTTATGACATTTTAATGCATATATCATTGTACTTTGCTCATATTCAGCCCTGATTACCTTTCCTCGTCTCCCGCTCTGGTCCCCTTCTGCCCCCAGACAGTCCCCCTCTGCTTCACACATGAGATAGAACACACGGTGTGGTCTTCTCCCATTATCCACTGTGGTTCCCCTTCCTGAAGTGCCCCCCCACAGGGTCCCCTCTACTTCCACGCCACACGTGAGTGACTCTAGGTTCTACGCGTGAGGGGAAGCATTCGTTGTTTTCCTGAGTCTGAGCAGCCTCACCTTAACTGCCAAACTTCACTGCCTACCCTCACATCTGGACTTCATCCTGGCGTTCAGGATTCATAGTCTACAAGCCTCTGAAAGCGTGACAGAATGGACACCACCGCCAGTGTGTTCAGCAAGGCTGAGAGGCCAAGAAGAGCATGCCAAAACAAGGAAATATTAGCACCTGACTCTGATGCTGGGTATTAGCCATCAACTCGATCGGATCTGGGATCAACTAAGGGTCACACTCCCAGGTGGGTCTGTGTGGACACTTCCAGGAAGAACTGGCTGAGGAGAGAATGCCCTCCCCGACAGTGACCGTCGCTTTCTGTTGGAAGCTCAGGTATAGGAGGTCTGAGGGGAAAGCAGTGTTGCTTTTGCCTGCCCACATCTTGCTGGTGTTGCATCTGGTGGCTGCTTCTGCTGCTGGCCCCTTTGCTGCCACTGGAACTCATCCTCTTTGCTCTTCCGACTGTCGTTTCTCCAGGAACCCTTCATGAACCTCATGAGAGGTTCAGACGGCTGGGCCACCCCGCCCGGTGGACTGAGCACATATCAGGTTTTCAATGTCCAGGTTGGGACAGCCATTGCTGTATTACCTAGACTGCATTGTGTAAGCCAATCTAATATATGGCCTTTTAATACGCATCCGTTCTATCAGTTCTGTGCTTCCAGAGAAGCCGGATTAACATGCTTACCTAATACGGTGTAACTCACAGACCTTCAAGGATGACACACGGATCACCTCACTGTAACCGCGAAGGAAACAGGACCACAGCTGTGACTCCACAGGAGGAGAGAAGGGGCTCAGGAAGGCTATCAGGAAGCTCTGTTCTGGGTAGAGAAGCCCAGCTTTCTCAGCTCTTACCTCTCTCTGCACCTCAAGGGATGCTTGTATTTGCTTTTCCATGGACCCCCCCACCCCCCCACCCTCGCCAAATCACACCAATGGCCCTGGGCTGGAAGCACAGCAGAGAGCATGATCTCCTTGCTCACACTCTGATGGCATCTGAGGAAGGAGAGACTGGTGTCCCGTCCTATGAGGATCAGAGAGGAGCAGTTTGTCCCATAGCTAGCCTGCACTTGCCCATTCACTGGAAACATGGTTTACTTGAAGGTGACGTCATTGCATAGCGCCAGGAAACACTAGGTCTTTGCTCAGGCTCTGCTCTCCTCCTGGAAGGCTCTTCTTCAGCCTGTGCTCAAAGCAGTCCCTCCCTTCCGCAGGTCTTTGCCTGGTTGGACTTCTTGACGAGACCCAACGCTGAGTATTTTTTATTACTCTATGCCATCTTTGCTCTGGAGCCCTTCATTCTGTTTTACCATGGGGTTGCCTGACCACACTGCTTGCACGTTAGTGTACTAAAGGAGCTATAGATTCACATCTTTACTTGAATTACTGGTGGGCAACCTTCTCACAACCTGTCTTAGATCTGAGCAGGTGTGGAGAGAAGGGTGTCTCCTAGAAGAAAGTATAGAAAAGATGCCTGTCCACGTGGCCACACGTCATGTTTGAGGTACAGGAAACTAGCTAGCCCTGTTGGCAGAGTCCATTGAGGCCAGAGCACGGGGCACAAGAACTAAGGACGAGCTCATGGGTCACCTGGGTCTTACAATCTCCGAGAGGGGACGCGAGGCACCAGGAGACTGGATGTTAGGGAAGTTCATTTTTAGTTATGTTTGCAATTGTTTTATGTACTGTTGGGTGAGGGGCTACCCTAAGCCTAGGATATTCTGTATTGTCTGCAGGTGTTGGATTTCTGTGGGGGATGTTTAATTGCTAATGATCTGCATGTGCTATCAGTAAAATACGTGAGGTGTCCTGGAAGAATAAAAACACCTGAGCGCAGCTGATCGGGGTTCCACTATGGAGTCTGGCACTGGCCATGACGGTGGTTCCCTCTGCCGAGGTCTGGCAGGGTTTCCATGTATGAAAAATGGCTTCTGGTCTTCTTTGCTGAGCCACCCCACAGCCTAACAACTACAAATGGCACTTTAACGTGGGGCAGGACATCACGCCAGCTAATCCAATGTGGAGATAAAGAAGAACAGATAGAAACTGCAGACCTCACAAAGTCTGGTAAAGTACGTTCAGGGCAGCTCTTAGGGGACAGAAATAATATATTTGCAAAAATAATGAGTAGTAGTCTCCTGAATGAAGAGGAGAGTGAGAAAGGAAAGCTCTATAAAAGAGAGTTGTAAATGAGGAAGAAAGCTCTGAGGTGAGAGCTGCAGAATGAGGCCTTAGAGATAAAGAGTTCAGCTGGGAGCAGGAAAAACCAAGGTTCTTACTGCCTTTCCTGATCATGGGCACTACTCCTGCTGCTGATGGTAGCGTGATGTTTCATGAACTGAGTTTTCTGATAGCTGCATTGCCTGTGTGTGAAGCTCAAGATGTTGTGTTTGAGATCTATGAAAGGAGTTTTATGTTTGCCCTTAGTGGTGGTGAGAAAGAACACCAAATGGACAGAATACTTCAAATGGAGATTCTTCCCAAGGGCCCAGGAACCCCTGCTGTGGAAACCACCTCTTAGAGCCAAAAAGACGCTTAGTTAAACTGAACAGTATTTTCCCCCCTGCAAACTTGATTACAAATGGTCCAGGCATAGGTGATAGTAATGAAAACTCCACCCACAAGGGAACCCTTTCTGCAGAAGAGGACTAGCCCCCCCCCAATCCCCCAGTAAACCAAACTCTATCTTAAAATCTGGAAAGTGTTTCCTCAGGGTCAGCACACAGAAGTTGTCTTCCAGAACTAGCCGATGTTGTATCTCGTGCTGGTAGCTGAACTTGGTACTGTAAGAGTCACCCAGGTGGTGCTGGTTTTTAAGGCATGAAGGGGTCATGGAGAGCTGCTGAGGCTTGGCACCATGAAGAGAGCCCAGGAAAGGCCATTAGTGAAGGTGCAGCCTCAGTAGCAGTTGAAGGCCCAGAATGAAGGGGTCATGTAAAGAAGTTGAGGCTTGACACCATGAAAAGAGCCCAAGAGAGGCTATTGGTGGAAGTGCAGCCCAGTTGCAGCAAGGGACCCCAGCATTTTGAAGATGCCAGTGCCATGGGATGACCACCAAGGACAGCAGCAACAGTCTAGTGGAGCCAGGTGGAGCCTGGAGGACAAGCTGTATGTGCTGAAGAGGGCAGGGCCAGAGAAGTGACCCAAGCCCTTAGGAGGAGCCCAGAAGATTGTGAGTGAATTCCAGATAATTGGGCATTGATAATGTTTTTCTGTTGTCCAAGGACATTGTGATAAACTTGATAAGATTTTTGGTTTCATGATTGTTTCTCTTGTAAATGGTTTTGCTAGTATAGTGTTAAATTGTGTTCTGGAGGTAAAAAGCAATTTTTTGATTGGGGAAAAGGGGAGATGTTGGGGACGTTTATTTTTAGTTATGTTCGAAATTGTTTTATGCACTGTTGGTAGAAGGGCCATTTAGGATAGTTGAGGATGTTCTGTATTATTTGCAGGTGTTGGATTTCTGTGGAGGATGTTTAATTGCTAATGATCTGCATGTGCTATCAGTAAAATACCTGAGGTGTTCTGGAAGAATAAGAACACCTGAGTTTAGCTGATCGGGGTTCCATTATGGAGTCTGGCACTGGCCATGACGGTGGTTCCCTCTGCTGAGGTCTGGCAGAGTTTGGACCTCTGAAAATGCCTACTTGTTGTCCTTGGTGACCCGCACAGCAGTGTACAACTACAACTGGGTGTTATCAGAAGGGGATGGAGCAGAGCTACATTTTATAAAGATTGCACTTCAGCTGTAGCCTAGACAATAGTGGGGTACAGAAAGATCTGTGAAATCTGGGCTTAGTGCCTACTGGGAAGTCAGAGAGAAGCTCACAAATCAAAGAGCTTTTAAAGGGTAAAATGGGCAGCACTTGGGATTGACCAATTGTGAGAGAGCAAGGGTGTGTGGGGCGGTGACTAGGGATCTCAGATTTCCATTTGGCGTAACTGGCACATGACAGTGACATTAGCCAAGGCAGGTTTCTTGCCAGTTTTGGTTCTGCCAAATATATTGTAGACCGGGCAGTTTGGAATTACAAACGTTTACTTTCGAGCATAGGAAGTCCAACACCAATGTGCTTGCATGCTGGTGCCTACTGAGCCAGCTTCCTGGTTTGAAGACAGAGACCTTCTCACATGTGTCTTATGTGATAGGCAGCAGAGAGTGAGAGAGTCTGTGTGTTTCCCATTCCAAGATTACTAAGCCCATTACAAGGACACACCTCCCACATAACCACACCTCCAAATCTCAGGGGTCAGATTCCTGCATGAATTTGTGAGGAGTACAGGATGATGAGTCAGGAAGGGGAGGGGAGCTCAGTTTTAGGGTACAGGTAGTGGAACATTCACTGGGAAATGGCCAGGTGTAACTGGATGTTTGGAGCTTGGTGTCCCAGGAGCCTGGCTTCTCTCTATCTTGTCGTGGAAAGGTGGGGAAGAGCCAAAATGACAGTGCTCTTAGCTGGGACCATTTGCCGTTTTCCACACCAGGGGACAATTGACAATGCCTGGAAACACTTTAGTGTGCCACAAGGGGGTGGGGTAGTCGTACGGGATAGTGGGAAGAGGCCATGGATGCCTCTTGTTGTGAGGTGCATGAGACAGTACTCTGTGGTGAAGTGTGACCCAGCCTGGAGTGTGGAAACCTGGTCAGAAGCAGCTGCAGCACACAGGAGCAGCCTTGTTGATGCATCGTGGCTTGGTGTAAAGAAGATGAACTGGAGTCTGCAGGCCCTGGCCCTGCTACTTGCTGAGCTACACACCTTGAGCTTCAGGAGCCTCGACTTCATCATCTAGGAAGCAGGGCTGCTAATGTCCTGCGGGAACAGTGATGAAGCACAGGCAGGAATTAAGACAACCTTAACTCGTACCAGCTATAATGTTTGGGCACAGGGTGCTGGTTGCTGTTGCATGCACCCAGCAAAGAACTGTCTAGTGCTTTCTGTGTGTTGGTCATCACGTTGGGCACAGGGCATTTAATGAAGAGCAATCATGGTTTCTGTGTCAAGGCTCTCCCTTGTGTCTCTCTCCGTCATCCCTCAATATCTGTCTCATGGATGCAGTTGGTAGATCGGGTGGCTGCCCAAGAGCAACTCCTTACCCCTCCCTGCCAGCTGAATCTGTCTCTTCAGGAGAGGCCAATGTTGGGTGTGGTTCCCAGATGTCACCTCAGATTTGAGAACTTCCTTCCTGGGCATCACAGTCCATTTTCCTCTTGTGCATTTGTCTGTCTTCAGCGAATTCTCTGAACTTAGAAACTGGACATCTGTCTCCTCCCTTCCTGCTTGTCCTGGTTTGCAGAAATTTGCTCAATTTTAATTTCTTTTTCTTTTTTGGTTTTTTGAGACAGGGTGTTTGTGTTGTAAGTCTGTCTGTCCTGGAACTCTATAGACCAGGCTGGCCTCCAACTCACAGAGATCTGCCTGCCCCTGCCTCCTGAGTTCTGGGATTAAAGGTGTTTGCCACTACTGCCCAGCTCAATTTTGATTCTTTAAAAATTGTTTCATAGCTAGCATCCAACCCAGGGCCTCAGGCATCTTAAAACAAGGCTCTGCCACTGAGTTAAACACACCCCTTACTGAGTTTAAGGCTTTGTCTGTGGAACTCAAGAAAGACACTCACTACAGACTTCCTGTGGTGGCAGCAGCAGATCCCCTGGTGGCTCTTGCCTTTCTAGACAAGGCTGCCATGGGACCCCAAGACTTAAAAGGGACAGACATTTATTGAGTTCTTCAGCATACTGTTCTAGATAGGGAGCTCATTCAGTGACTCAAACTGTCTGGAGTCGGGTCACATTTGATCCCAGTATTCGGAAGGCAGAGGCAGGAGGTGAGGAGTTTGAGGCCCACCTGGGCTGCAGGAGATCCTGTCTCACACAGAGACAGAACAACCTCTCCACTTGGGGTTAAACTTACTCTGTGAGCTTGTTGTCTCTTACTACTACCTCAGCTCTAAGCTTGACCTGGCTCACCTCCCCACGCAGGTATATATATAGGTGTATTTCTATTTGTATCCTGGTAGTTGTTAGCCCCGTCCCCCATAGCTTTTAAAATAAGGAAGTTGAGATTTAGAAGAAGAAGAAATAGTTTGGGTTCACAGAGCCAGGAAGAAGATAAAAGAGACCTAAAAATCCAGACCTACCTTCTCTCAGTTTTGTTCTTTCAACTGAGTTCTAGTCAGGGGCGCAGGGACCCATGGAGACTTCAGAAGGTAGCAGCCATAATTCATAGATGGCACGTCACAGTCCATGTTTATACAAGGGCTTCTTGCAGCTCAAACCTTCTTCCGAAGGCATAATAGACGGTTCTGAGCGCCTTCAATGAGCACTGCAGAACCGTCCATGTGAGCTGTAATTAATAGAGATGCCAACTGCCAACTAACCAGAAAAACTCGAGCGTCATAAATCTGTCCCCTGGCTTCTCACAAGAACTGATGGATGAGGAATCTAGCTTAAATATTTAACAATCAATAACTCAAACACCCATCCAGCCATTTGCAAGCTGGCATGTTTATAAATATGGGGGCTGCACTAAGCTTGCTTTTCATATGAAACTTACTTAGGGTAGAGGGTTGGAAAAGCCCTGTACTCCATGGAAGCTGGGGGTGAGTGGAGACACCCCCCAGGCCTTACTCAACCTGACTCTCCTGAGTTTCCAGCTTCCAAGGCGAAGCATCGTACACGGTGTGCGAATCAAACGCAGATAAGGCGCTGGAGGGTTAGGGTTCGGGAGCCATGCGGCTGGGGTAAGATGCCCTGCCTGGTCTCCTTCCGTAGCCTCAGGGTGGGAACCTGCTCCGTGCAAACAAGACAATGAATCAATCATTCTGTAGAGCTTCGGCCATGTCTGTGTCACAGGGCAGCCTCCTTCCTTCCCCTTCTCTTTTCAAAAGCAAGGCAGGAGACGCAGCTCAGGGTGGCCGCTTGGCCTGGTGGTTGGAGCTTGAACTGTGTGTCCAGATGTCGGATGGGAGGATTGCCATCTTCCGAAAACAAGTGCACCGTGAGCATCGGCCACGGTGATTTATCTTTACCCCATGATTATTGGATTTAGATGCTCCCTGCACTGGCTGATTTATTAAATTTCTCCCCCTTCCAAGGGAGAATCAAAGCAGCTCCTTAGGCCCGATGGATAGACACTTTGGAGGCACTTAGGGAAACCATTGTTGATAAGACTCACGACCTGTCTCACAGAGCCCTTGCATGGAAACAACTTCCATTATTAGAGTTTCCATCACAGCCAATAACTCAGCCTTTCCAGAGAAGGGAGTGGGGCGTTGGCAAATTCCTCCGACACTGCCGGGCACAAGCGTGGGGCCTGGGCAGTGACTGCCTGCTACATCTGCCTTCCTCCTCCACCCACTCTGCCGGCTGTACAGCCAAGGGTCTCCTGGTTAGACGGACCCAGCGTTAGCCACCACCTGGCTTCACTTTCCATAGAAACAGCCGGTCAGCTCTGCCCTTTGCACAGAACAAGGTGACTCTGAGATCCATGGTGCCCGTGGGGAAGAGGAAGGGCCACACCACAGGGAGAAAAGCGTCCCCAATCTGCCCACCAGGCCCCAGTCTGGGGAGGGGACGTGGGTTCTCTTTGCCAACCGTAATTGACGACTCCAAATGGCACGTGTCCTGTTAATGAGATGATTACCAGGCAGTGGTGTATCTGGTGCGCAGCTTTGGCTCCATTCTGGGAAATCAAAATCGGTTGGTAGGGAAAAGAGGGCAGAGCAACGAAAGCCAAGCTTGGCCGGCAAGAGGGACAGTTACTGGCCTGTCTTGGATTAGGTCTCGGCAGCTGCCGAGGATCGGGTGAATAGAAGACAAAGGGAGAACAAAGGTGGTTTACGACCGTCACTGGGTGTGATGCAGAACTTCCAGGAATCTGTGTAAAACACATTAAGGGTAGCTAATGTGCACAGTCTTTGTTCATTTTAACGCACATGTACAATTATGCTCACTGAGCAGCAGCACTGACCAGAGAGTTTGGAGAGGGGCTGTTACAGGAGGAAAGAAAGCACAGGGTTCAGTTGTAAATACACAAGCTACGAACACATTTAAAAGAAAGTGCTCAGTGCTCCCAGAGAACACCGGCCAGGAATATCTTGAGTTCTCACTGGAGCAGCACAGAAACCAGCTGGGGCAGGAGCAGGTTGCTGGCTGTAAAGCAGCCCAGGCAGAAGCACCTTCTCTCCAGGAGGGCTGGGCTTGGGTGGAAGGCAGGGATAATGGCTGCCTTTATTCCTGCCTAGCGAGTACACAGTGGCTGTGTGAAACAGGAACCTAATTTTTCCTCAGAAGTTCCTTATCTCTCTGAAGTAGACAGTCTTTACCAGGCCGAAGGCCCAGTGTCACTCACACATTCCCATTGCTTCTTGTAGAGCTGAGGTTTTAGCCCTTGTGTTTCAATACATCCAGCTCTTTCCTTCTTACAATTAAGTGAATGGGGAGCTCTGGAAAGGAAAATGCCACACACAACCTCGGATTCTTGTCCTTTCATAGCTAGAGAGTTCTTGTTTATTTATTTATTTTTAAACACATGTGGCTACAAGCATTATCTTAGAGAAAGGACCTTGTGCTGCTGAAGAGAAAGGGTCTGTAGTGTGCCATGACTTAGGGGGTAAGGGCACTTGCCACCAAGCCTAGCGATCCTTAGACTCACTTGGTAGAAAGATACAACTGACTCCTTCAAGTCGTCCACAATATTCACACATGCATTGTGGCAAGTGTACACACACACACACACACACACACACACACACTCATACTCATATATACACACAGACACACACACACACAGACACACTCATATATATACACACAGAAACACACATACAGACTCACACAAACAGACACACACACATATACACACACACATACACACACACACACTCATACTCATATATACACACAGACACACACACAGACACACTCATATATATACACACAGAAACACACATACAGACTCACACAAACAGACACACACACATATACACACACACATACACACACACACACACAGACACACTCATATATACACACAGAAACACACAGACACACAGACACATATATACACACAGATACACACACACAGAAACACACATACAGACTCACACAGACACACATATACACAAACAGACATACACACATATACACACACAGATACAGATACACATACACAGACACATACACATAGACATACACATACATACACACACAGACACATACACACACAGATACACACAAAGACATATACACAGATACATAGACACACACACACACACAAATACACACACACAGACACACAGAGTCACACAGACACACATATACACACACATACAAACACACACACATAAACACATACACATACATACACAGACACATACATACATACACACACAGATACATACGCACACAGACACACATATGTACACATGCAGAGACACATACACAGACACACACACACACAGACACACACAAACTAAGTTAATGTGATAACTTAGTGATAATGTGTGATAATGTGTTTTGCAATAGACAAACTAATTTTTCATTAATAAAAACTAGTTATAATGATGGACAAAAAACATGAGTGTCATCTGAAGACCTGGTTCTCATATACCAAACCATTTGCCATAGAAGTATAGCCTTTTATTAACCCAGTGTCAATATAATTTGGAGCTCCTGGCTTAAGGGTGGTTAAGCCTACAAATACATTGATCACACCAAATTGGAAGTCTCAGATTCACTTTCAACTGTAATTCATGGCTAAAGTTTTGCTTGCCTCTCTTGGGGTCAGAGAAAGTCAGGAACATATTTGCAATTCAGTTTGAGACAGAGAAGGCCAGATTTAGATGGTTCTATCTTAAAGGACAGAAATTTTGCAGCATTTTGGCAATTATTACTGAAAAACCACCCAGAGAGACAGTATAATAGTTTTAAACACAATTAGGATTCTATTTTAAGGAGAAATCATAAACTGCCTATTTAAAGCTAAGTTTGATCTACTGTGAAGCAGAAAAGGGAGAAGCTGTTACAAATTTGCTAATACCATCAAAACTTCCAAAGAGATAAAATGAGGCTCCACGAACTGATGCATTCATCCTGAGTGTTAGCCACAGTAACTGCTGGGAGCCAGTGAGGTGGCTCAGGCTGCTTTATCTGCACTCTGCACAGTGACCCTTGGTTGTTCCTGGTTCTGAGTCAGGCAGACTGAGCTCCAGCCCAGGGGACGCAGCCCAAGGAACCTCCCCCATCATGAGAATGTTTACATTCACCTTCTACAAATAATGATTTTTTTTTCTTGGTTTTAGCACATCTATAATATCTCAGTAAAATTCACAAATAGAACTTTCAACTTGTGCGTAGGAATCTTCAGTAGCCAAATTCCCAGTCGTTGAGCTCAATCCGAGCCAATTCAGTTGTGTTTGAGGGTGAATTTTTTTGCAACCTAAATTCTAAGTATTTGTAGTGGGAAACTAAGAAACCCAACAGACTGAGCTGACTTGATTCTCCTCATCACCCAAAAGCCCTTTCTTACCTCAGGAGCTGATACACTTAGGGAGCCAAGCTCAGTTAGCATGATAGAGACTCAAGTTGTTGGCTTTTGACCTGAGGAGATGTATTACTGTAACTGAGGGGACCTGAGCTGCTGCTGACCATACAGACTCACTGGTAGATGGGCATGAATGGACCAGTGTCCTCTCTCTCTGAACGGGGACAGACCAGATGACAGGCCGGTGCAGATCTATATTTTCCTTAGAGCATCAGTTCTGACACCAGTGTACCAAAGTGAAATTCTAGACAAACTTTCCTTCGAAGATTGGAAAATACTAATTTGCAAGTTTCTTCCCCTTTAATTTCAGAATTGAATCCCCTCCCCCATGCTCTCACGATATCGCCCAGGCTGGTTTTGAACTTGAGATCCTTATGCCTTGGCCTCCTGTGTAGCTGGAATTACAGATGTGTACCATCACCTACAGCTAAAATCATCATTTCCTCAATGAACTGCTGGGGGAATTCATTTCCAGTTATGCTCATGTAACTTTATTGTTTTGTACATTGTTGAGGGCAGGGCTGCCTAAGCCTCAGCAGTCTGCTCCCATCTGCAGGTGCTGGCTTGATGCAAATCTGTGATTGCTTCCTCATAACCTGCACCTGCTCATGGTTCTCGTACAGAGCCATAGTGGTTCAAATACCTTACACCCCAAATCTTCATGTTAAAGGATGTTTGTTTGTGTTGTTGGGGAGCCCTAAGCCCTGTAGGTTCTGAAGCAGGTTTTGGAGGAGCATCTTGGTGAGATCTCAGTTATGGCTTCCGCTGTAGGCGTCAAGTCAACTGGCAGAGGCTGCTGGTGTTAGGGACTTTTCAATTAAGGCAAATGAGGCCTGTGGATGAGGGGGCGGAGCTTTTGTATCAGTAAAACACCTGAGATCAGACAGTAGCCATCTCAGTCCTAAGAGTCCTAATGGCTCCTGCCGTTGAAGTCTGGGCCCTCTGTTAGGTCTGACAGGCTTGTATGATGGGAAAAGCCTAAAATCAGCGCATGTATCAGCCTGGCCTAGTACTTTTCCAATGCAGTGCAATAGTCATCTACCGCAATCCAGAAGCAATGGCTAGTATGTATGAAGTGTGCTAGGCTCTCTCTGAAGCCCTAACAAGTGTTATGCCATTTCGTCTTCCTAACAGAGTGGGTACTCTTATCCCAACTCTCTTAGAAAACCCTGAAGCTTGTGGAGGATACATAGATAGTAGTGCGAGGATTTGGTCCCAAGACCAGCTCCCAAAATCCCACACAGCCACACCCTAGGAAGGCCTGGCTTGTAGAGAAGATTGTCTGAGCAAGGAACGTGTGTCTTCTTACCTTTGGATGATTCTGAGCGTGGCACAGTAAAGGCAGGGAGAAGAGTTGGAAGGTCCCCAAACAGAACAATGCACTAACTTCCTTACGTTTGAATATGGCCAGAAAGCACAGACCGTGCGTAAGCATTGTAATGTGAATTGCACCTGTAGAGGACATTTTCATCTTCTCTGCAGCCTGAAGGGACGGACTGTCAGTTATTTCTTCCAAGATTAATCTCTCTGCATCAGAGATACAGAGATTCAGTGTCTGGGGCATGATGACTTGCACACAGATGAATTTAATTTCCTAAATCTTATTAAAATTTGGTTCACAGAACATTCCTTCTATCTAAAATCTTAGGGCCATGGTTACTCAAAACCTATTGATATGCCTAGGGGCAGTTTTCTTAAGGTTACAAACAAGACCTTCAAATTTACCAGTCCAAACGGGTTTTTTTTTTTTTTTTTATCACAACTGACCTCAGTTCTAGCATGAATTTATCACATAGAAAAGTGGTTATAATAAGTAAATATTATAAGATTCTTTGGCAGCATGTTGTCTTGGTGGTTATCCTTTCTCTTTAACCAAATAAGAATTTTTGAAGGAAAATAAATAAATAAAATGGGAGTCTCCACCATTTTGGGCCATGGAGTTTTTTCAGGCTGGACCTAAGGTTAAGGAAGGTCAGGGATGAGGAGAGCTGCTGAGTACACCCAGAAAGGACAAGTCTGCATACTAATACTAATTACTGAAAGAGGCTTGTCTTCTCTCTTTTGAGGGTGTAGCGTGTAGAGAAGAGGCCTAAGAATTACTGCAGTCAATCTGTAGCTGTGAATGAAGACAGGAAGGGGATGAGGAAGGGAGAGAGCTGGTCCCTAAAGATGGCTGGAGAGAAAGCTGGAGGGACCAAGAGGGAGCCACAGCTCTTGGCATCAGGATCCAATCACACCTGTACTTCGTGTCTCTGCTTCCTCTGGACTGTGCTGATGGAGTAGGATTGTCTGCCTTCACTCTGTGTGTAAGAAACTAAAGCACATAGCTTGAGTAACTTGCCAGGGGCTCATGCTAGAAAGACACACATCATTAGTTCAAAGCCAAGGCTTTAGAGATTGGAAAAAAACACCCTCCCACATGCAAGGTCCATGCTCCAGCGCTGAGCTGTTTGCCCAGCCTCTCGAGTTATTCCATGCTTTTTCCAAACACGAGTAAGAGCAACGCTTTTTCCTTTTCATTCAAGAAAAACAAACCGAAACTGACTCCTTTGCAGATGCACTGGTCAAAAGATGGCAGAAACAGAACAGTACAGCCACTGTAACAGAAAGAACTGCACCAAAGCCAATAGAATCAATGGAATTGGAAATGATCAATGTTGGCTACTCAGAGAAAGAACCACTAAAAAATGCCCACTGGTTTATTAAAAACAAGGCAGACTATTTTTAAATTTTATAATTAGTGAGAGCCTCAATATATTCCTAAGATCCATGGAACAAATAAAAACATGGTAAAAATTAAGTGTAAACTACTAACCTTCGCACCTGAGATGCCACCCTATTCTACTCCCTGACAATGGAGGTGTTCTTTTTACTAAATCTCTAACAGAAGGCCTTTTGCCTCTGTTCATGAAAATGTTACTACCTCACAAGGTAATCTTGGTTTTGTTTGTTTGTTTGCTTACAGTCTTTGGAGGTAAGCGATCACTATACAGTCCCAGCCACCAGATCTGAAGACACATACACACACAGTAACACACACAGACACACACATACACACATACACACACAGACAGACACACATACACACACACTAACACACACAGACAGACACACACATACACACATACACACACAGACAGACACACACATACACACACAGACAGACACACATACACACACACTAACACACACACACACACACACACACACACACACACACACACACACACATATATATATATATATATATATATATATATACTCTGAGTAAGGGCGGTCTTGAAATGTTCATCCTCTTGTCCCAGTCTACCAAGTGTTGAGATCACAGCTGTGTACTTCTTTGCCTGTTATAATTTTGTTTTTTAAACTACAAATAACCAGAATTAATAAAAAAATCAAAATATACCTAAGCAAAAATAGTATCACACACACACACACACACTAATACACACAGACACACACATACACACATACACACACAGACAGACACACACATACACAGACAGACAGACACATACACACACACACACAAACCTGAACTTCTTTTCTTTGTGTGTGTGTGTGTGTGTGTTTCCTCTTAAATTATACAAATCCTCTGTTTTGACGAAAGGCATGTGGTTTTTTGCTTGCTTGCGTGCTTGTTGCTTCTCTTCCAGAGGAGAGGGTGGCAAGAAGAATGAAGACGATCTAATGGACCCGGGGGGTGGTGGGAAGTGGAAAATCCCACTTGGGAACCAAGGGCACCTGTAAGAAATGATTGTCATATGTTGCTGACAGACACCTCCGTAACCCTTGGGAAATGCGTGGGGATGAATTTCACAGGCTCCCGGCTAAGGGCAGAGGAACAGAATTATGGGCCAGGCTGAACTCATGGGTATGAGAGCCCATGCTGTGGCTAGCTAAGAGCAGCTGGGAGTAGACACCAGTGTTTGTTCAGTCGCTTGACAGAAACCTGGACTCTCCAGTGCCAACATTAAACAGAGTTGAGCTGTCATAAGTGCCTTGATACCAAGAAAGGGAAAGAATCCAAAGGCTCTGTGAGATAGGAACGCTGGCGTGGATTTATCACGTGTGACTTTCCTTCTCACTCCCTAACTATGTCTCCTGGGAGAGAGCAAAGATCACTCCTTTGGCCACAGTCCTGAGAAATACCTTCCCAAGGGGGAACACAGCAACTGCTATCTGCAGCCGGGGGTACTGAGGAGAGATTACATTGACACAGGCTCCCTGGATGCAGTGGGAATCTGGATGGTCCGCGGTCTTGGAGCCTAGATAAGAACTCTTCAGGAGCGGAAGGGGAGGCTGAAGGGGCTTTTCTTGCCCTTCCCAGGCACACATTGCTTTAATCTAGGCAGTGAGATTTCTCCCAGGTCAATTTCCCACATTCAGTTCTGAATCTTGAGAGAGTGAAGTTAGATGGCAGGAGGTAAGATTTTATCCGGTACCTTGGGGTGAGGACTCACACACTCTACCCTACTTCATTTGGCTTTTCATATTTCCCAAAGCCAAGAGCGGCCAAATCCACACTTGCTCTCAAATTTCATGACCTCTCCAACTTGTGAGCTAGAACTCAACCACATTCTCCTTGATTTGGCTCCTTACCTGGCCCACATTTCCCCTCCTGGAGAATTTCACAGGCCCCGTTTACCTAAGTTGTTTACCTTAGGTTTACCACCCAGCTCTGCCTGGATAACTCCACACTGTCTTCGGGTTTCAGGAGAAACAGCTCTGTCTTGCTGGGTCTTTCCTCCACAGTCCACTTCCGTTCTTCTATTGTGCAGCGCTAGTTACAGCTGAGCGTGGATGTTCTCTGCCGGCTCTTGCTCCTACAGAGTTTCACAAGAGGGGAGGGTGGCTTTGCTCCCTGTGTCTGTTCAGAAATTGCTGGGCATGTAGTGTTCTGATTATGGTCCTTCTCTTCTGTAATGAGAACATCTTTACTCCTGGATAAATATAAATCTATAAAGACATTTTTAATGACACCATAATCCTCTGCGCTACGGTTATGACCACAATAAGTGCAGCCTTCCTCTGAACATCCCTCCTTGCAAGCTGTCTCATACAGGCTGCATGGTCCGACCTGTTCCCTCTGCCCAACGTGAATGCTTAAAGACTCTATATTCCTGCTTTGCAAATGTGGTGTTGGGAGCATAGAAAACGAAGTCACCCTTTTGAGTCCCATAGCCAGCATCCCCCATCATCAGGACCTGAACCCAGGCATTCTGACCCAGAATCCCTTGTTAGGCTTTTCTACATTTAACTAGCATCCTTGCTGTCGTATCTAAACCTGGGTAACTGTGAACACTGACATTCGCCCCTTTATCTTTGTACAGCTATCCAATACTGTCTGAGAATATTTAGTTTCTTCCTGCTAGACTGAACATCTTCCGCCAGCAGCCTGAGAATGCCCACGCCCACATCTTTTTATTTTTTACTATGTTCACATTCAATAGAATAAGTTTGGCAGATTTCACAAAAATGTGGAGTGCTACGTTTAATTTGTACTTCAATAAGGAACACCTTTTTTTTTTCTTTTGGATAAGTGTCACATTTCTGCGTAGGGTAAGCTTCGTCCAACATTTACAACTTACGCTAAGAAGGTTCAGTTATCTGCAATGGAAACTTTAATTCTGATTTTAATAGAACTGGACATGCTACATTTATCTGGTCTTGTTTAGGGGAAAGGAGTCTTCAGTTTGAATTCCAGCTCTCAGGCTGTTGAGATGGCCCAGGGGTTGTTGCTAAGCCTTGACAGCCTGAGTGCCATTCCTGGGATTCACTGATAGAAGGGGAGAACCAGCTTCCACAAGTTGTTCCCTGACCTTCACATGGACGGCCCTCCCTCCCTCTTTCTCTCCCTCTCTCGCTCCCTCTCCCCACCCCCCTCTTTCTGTCCCCCACCCCTCCCCTTCCCACCCACCCCCACGCTAAAAGAATAAGTATAACACTATTTCAGCTCACTTTTCCATAATCAATCATTGCACAATAACTTAGGGAGCAGTGGCTAGGTTTTAGAGACTGCAACAGTAAAAAAATACGGGTTTCCTGATAGCGGTTAGCGCACTGTCAGTGAGGACGCAGGGCTAACGCTGGCGTAAACGTGCGTCAGGGACGATGCTAAGACAGCCACGCGGTTGGCTCGAGTGAAGAGCAGCCCACACCAGACAGGAGAAGCAGATAAGGGTCCCCAGAAGGCCCTTAAAAGATGAATAGAATTTAGCTCCCTTAAAACTAACTGTTCCGGGTCTCGAACGAAACACAGGCCGCGCTGATGGTAGTCCACCCGAGGGTTGCCGCTGCTGGGGCTTGAAGCACGAAGCAGAGGGTGACGCGGAAGGAAGAGTCTGGAGGTCGCCGTAGGAGCTGCACGTGGGTGTGCTGGTGTGATGCGCCACGTCACTCGGTGGAGCACGGTTTTAAGTGGGATGGTCTTGTATGGTGATTTTCTCTGAGACATTCCTTCAGGGGGCAGGAGGGCTCATGAGCACTCCAGGGCCCTCCCCAAGAGTACAGAAACAGTAAGTGAACACCGGGGGAGACTGAGCGCAGAGAGGGGATCCTCCAAGCTGGTGGGCTACCCACAAGCAGTGCAAAGAGTTCCACAGATGTTGGCATGGGTTCTCAGTGTTCCAGCTGTCTTTGAGTTATCCTTGTTCCCAAAATCTCTCACCCACCGCCCTGTAAGTAACCCCATTTATGGGTTTGCCAAGCATTTCTTCGGTCTATAATGAGTCCCCTGTTTAGGGGGTGATAGAGGTGTTGGTGTCTCATCTTCTCAGGAAAAATCTCACACAGCAGGCAGCATGGAGACATATTTTCTCTGGTCCCACTCAGTTAATACTGTCTTCTTGGTCACGCTGATCTCAGTGTTCGTTGCTCCACAGATATTTTCATCTACTCCTTAATAGCCTAGGCGGCCCCCTCCCTCAGGGCCCTGACACTGCTTTCTCTGAACACCAGTCACCTTGTGTCAGAAATGCCTGCTCGCATTTAGTACCGCATTTAGTCCTTCTCCCCTTTAGTATCTGTAGCCTTGGCTTCCAATTCTATTTGGTTTCCTGGGTTTTAGGGATTTGTAGCTGTGAGTACTGACACCTAAGCAGAACATATTACCAATTCTACGACTGGGCAGCATTCTGTGGTTCCCTAGGACCATTATTGGTCTCCGAGGCCCAAACTCTATCACCAATGGCTTCAGTGTTTGGAGGCCTCGGTTCATTTTGAGATCTAGAAGTGAAATTCCCTTAGCTTGCTGCTTCTGTTGTATCCAGTAGAGTTTGGGCAGCAGGCTGACTTCTGCTCTACAAACTATCCAGTGGAACATCAATGACTTCCCATTCCTGAATCTTAGCAGGGACCACGGCCTCCTGCTGCAGAAGTTTATTTTTAGTTATGTACAAAATAATTGTTTCCTGCACTGTTGGTGAGGGGCTGCCTAGGCCTTGGCGTTTTGTACTGTGTGCAGGTGTTGGATTCTGTGGGGGATGTTCGATTGCTTATGATCTGCACCTGAGGAGTTCTGAATCAACAAAAACACCTGAGCTCAGATGCGTGGGGTTCCACTGTCGAGTATGGCACTGGCCATGACACTGGTTCGCTCTGCTGAGGACTGGCAGAGTTTACACCATGAAAGCTCCTCCTTTTCCTCCTTGCTGAGTCACCTGGCGATGCCCTACTATACCCTCCTCCTCTCAGAGAAACTCTGATTTGGAATGATCCATGGCCACCGACGTGGGCCATTCTGATTTTGTCCTTCCTCCTCGCACTACTAAGTTTCTGACATGTTTGCAGTAGACCTTTGGATCGCTCACGTTGAATGCATGCAGCTCAGGCTGCATCCGGGCTGATCTGACTTTCCTCATTCTCAACTTCTCGGGAGGTGTTTCCCTCTCATTCTCGCGCTGCACGCACATCGCGGTCTTCCCTGAGTTAGTCTGGCTGCTAACAGTGCTGTGGTCTTCCCATGGCAATATGGACAACTAGGCTCTGACATTCATCATTTCCACCCCACTAACCTCACCTGCTACCGACAGATGAGAAGAGAAAGGCTAAATGCTTGCATCCAAACTGCCAGAGGCAAGTATGTGGGGGCTAGGGTTCACAACTCGGCTCCCACATTTTCAAAGCCCACGTCCTTTCTGCCTGGTTTCCTTACCAACACAGGGCAGACCCAGGGCAAGCCACTTCAGGTTTATGAGTTACCACTTCCTACCCTTAAATTGGAGTTAATAACAGGTTAATAAGAGCAACTTCTTAAGATCATTGTGCAGATTAAGCCAAATTATGTAAATTAGGCTCCTAGCCCAGAGCCTGAGAGCAACTTTCCAGCCAGGCCATGTCCCTCAGACTCCATGCTGTTAGCCAAGGGGAAGCTGCTTCTGGAAGACAGCGCAATGAGGGCCCTCTTTTCAGACCACCACAGCACGGTCAAGATGGGTGCACTGAAAACACCTTCCTCCAGCATGGTCAAGATGGGTACACTGAAAACACCTTCCTCCAGGAATGTCCTCCGTCTTGTTCCTGGTACGTAGGAGCCCAGATCGTCACTATCCTAGGCAGAAGATATTTGGGAGAAAAGTTCTCTGGGGGCTAAATCTCCTTTCTGGAATTCCTTATCTTCTACCCCATCCGAGTGTGCCCATAGCCCGGCTCTGAATTACGAGACCATAAATCTCAATCACAAATTTATTGCCATAATTTATCAGCTCCTGTTGCTCAATGGCCAAGTAGTTAATTTTAAAACGAAGTGGGGTTGTTTTCATTAATACCCGTGCATTAACTACCTATCAAAACACTCAAGGACAATTAATATCACGTTGCCAAAGAACTGAACCAGTAAATATCTCCGGTCTTGGATTGTCTCTGGCAGATAAAAGACATCAGATGCCTCCCCGTTTTAATAATGTTCTCCCATTCTCCTCCTGCCATAGCACCAGGAACGTTCACAGTTAAGAACCAGATTAAGTGGCTGGACCAGCCCATAACATGAATTTAAAGGCTGTTTTATGACATCTAAGCGAGGCCTTAGGGATACCACGGTACCGACAACATGCCTGAAAGTAGATGGGTGTTTCTGGAGGTCACACATCACCCTTTCCACAGGCTTTGGCTCCAAGGGCTTCTCAGAAAGCAACTGTCTTTCATCTGGCAGGGTCTGCAGTCCTGGTTGAGTAGCAGGCTGAGGAGTAGAGTTTGTTCTGTGGTCCTACAGCCTTACTTAGAAGAACATTTGCATGGCTGACACTTCCTGCAGAGGTTTCCCAGGGAAGCCTAGTAACTCTACCTGCCTATGCCAGTTTATCTGCTCGGTTCCTCCTCAGTCTGTGGACCTACTGTGTGCTCAGAGGTAGACCCTGGCTCTTCGACTGCCTTCACCTCTGTTATCTTTTCCTTGTCAGCATCATTTACATGAAGGAGGGATGGAAACCAAATCTGTCTCTTTAAGGAAAGCAGCCGTGGAAAGAAATTCAGATGGTGCATTAATTTTTTTTTTTTTTGCTTTCCCTTCTTTTTGTTTAAAGAATTATATTTAATATGGCAACAATTCAAAACTGTAGGTAAGCAAAGAGAGGATTACTAGGTCCTTGCCCACGGTGGTTAACCTTTGCCTCATGTACTGGTTGTCTCTTCTCCTTCACGTGTGTCCACGGAGAAAGTCGCCCCTGTGCCAGTTGTCCTGTGTCTCTCTATGGCTCTTTCCACAAATGCTGAGATCCGAGTATGGCTTACGTCCCAAGGGCTCACGCGCTGGCGGCTCAATGTGGTCATGTGGCCTCCAGCGCTCTGAGTTTAATATACATTTATAAGTTATATAAGTTACGTTTATAACTTATATGTTTGTAAGTACCCAGCTTCTTGAATTTTCATACAGGAACAAAAACTGAACAAATCCAACAGTGTTTTCAAATGCAGCTTTTAAAGATGAGGTTTTATTTCGAAGCATGTGGTAGCCTTCAAACCTCTATCCTCCTGTCTCTGTTTCCTGAGTAATGAGATTACAGACATGTTCCACCATGCTTAGCTCTAAAAATGTGTTCCATGCCTATTAAAGGAAGCACATTGTTTGACCCTTGTGAGGGCCTAGATCATGTTCCCATCCCTAGATCTACATGCTGAAGGCCAGGCTATATTTGGAAATAGACCGTTAAAGAGGTAATTAAGATAAAAGGAGGCTGTTGGGGTAGGTCCTGATACAATCTGAATGGTGCCCCCATGGGAAGGGAAGATCTGGACACAGAGAGGACCAGAGGACCAGGGGTGATGCTCGCGTACATGGAAAATGGCGTCTCCGAGTCAAGTAGAGGGACTCGTTGGGAACCAAACCTTCTGACCACCATAGTCTTGGATGTTTAGCCTCTCAAATTAAAAAAATAAATTTCTAGTGTTTAAGACACTCTGTCTGCTTGTGTTTTGTTCTTCATGTAGCCCAAGTTAAACTCATGTGACCCTCCTGCTGCACACCCTTGAGTAGCTAGATGCCTTCTAGAAAACCAGTCCCATTGTGGACTCATACACCAGACTCTTTGGACTGTGTTCGTCCCACAGATGTGAGGAGAAAGACCACTGACCCAATCATGGCCAAATTATTAAAGCAAGCTTTTTTATTCTTGTACAAAGTCTGTCTCTCTCTAAAGGCAGTGTTCAGGAGATCAGCAATGGACATGGGGAAGATAAATGTTTTAATAGCCCAGGAGTAAGGGGTTCCCACAGGGGAGATGTGGCAGGCAAATAGACCGGGTTACAGAAGCAGAACTTAAGGTGATCAAAATAACAGGTGGTCACAAGAATCTCTTGGAACAAAGACATAATTGCTGTTAACAGGCAGTACAGAACCACATGTAGCTAAGGTCACAGGTGGGGTGTAGCCTAATCTTTGAGAAACAGATTTAATCATAAACGGGAATGAACCTAGTTTATTAGAAGATGGCTTTCAAGCCTAAGACAGAGGCAGGCTGGTTCGAGACTGCTCTCACATACTTTCATCTCTTGCTCCACAGCCTGGCTTTGGCTTCTGCTATAGCAATAGCTTCCTGAAAGATTATAAGCAGCTCCCACCACACCGATACAAAGAGCACCTTGACCAGTGTGCCGTGTGTGAAAGCGAACACCCAACCACTGTGAACGAACACACCTTAGAATTGAATTCAAGCAGTGGGATTTGTTTTGCCTCACAGTTTTGGAGGTATCCACCCACAGCCAGCTGTCCCATTGTTTCTGGGCCTGTGGAGGTAGCAGTATCGTGCTCATGAGTGGGGAGTAAGCACACACCAGGGAGAAAATGCAGTCTTTGAAGGTATGCTTAGTGTCCAACCTCTTCCAATTACTCTATGCTTCCTGAAATTTCCAGCACCTTCTGATACCACTACCAGGAGGGACCAAGCCTTCGGCATGTGTGTCTTTGTGGTTATGTTAGGTCCAAGCCATAATCACATAGAAGAGTGGGGGTTACTGTTGGAATTATTTGCAAAAGAAGTCCCAGCCCAGCCTACCACGTGAGGAAACAGGATCAGGAATACACCCACCTTACTCCTTTCCAACACGTTTTTGTCTTTTTCAAGACTTGGGATGAAGGGCACACACGCTTCAGATTTACCTAGAAGTAGGGAGCAGTGTGGAGCCTTGGCCCTTCTCCCCAGGCCTGGAAGTCTTCACGCAGAAGCAGCTTGCACGCGTTGGTTTGCAGCGTGTTCTCGCTATCTGTGTTTCGTGTGTAGCCTTCTTCCTTTGAGGTAGCGTAACCACATTGCTGCCGCCGCTGTTCTGGTGTTGGGATCTTGTGTGGCTCTCTCATCTTTCGCTTCCTACAGCTTCAAAAGACCCAGGATTGGGACTTAGCTTCTCATGGTGGAATGGCTTCCACGAGCCTCCAGAGCTACTTGAACTATGGCGAAGAAGCCTGTGATCCTGGTGCCTGCCCTGCCCCTGACTCTACACCCCTGGTGGCTCTGGTACGGCTCTGAGGATTTCTCAGAGTTTGGCAATGGTGCTGATACCATTCAGAGAAGATCAAGATGGGCACTGTCTCCTAAGGCAAGCGCCCCGAATGAGCAGGGACTTTGGTCTCACTGTGCCTGTCATCAGCTGGGATTTTGTTTTTCCTTCTGGAAGATAGTACTTTAAGTGACTTTTCAGAGATCCAGAGACAGGTGGCTCAATGTGTTTACATTCAGGTTTGGAGACTCAAGGTGCAGAGACTGTCTACCAAAGCAGAGACACAGCTACTTGACAAAAGAAGGAATTTGTATTGTAATTTAGGGTGTGGGTGGTTCCTATCGCACCCCCATGGGTATCCAGGCCAGGTGCAGCAGGGTGGGGGAGGTAGGAGGCAGAGGGACTTTCCTAACGATCCGTCATCCAAGCCCTGTCTTATGAGAGCTATGTGTCAGACCCTGGAGGCAAGAGGGCAGTCTCAGCCCAGCTGGCACCGAGCTCCTCCCTCCACACTCCCCTGCCCCTCTCAGCGCCATGCCAGCCTCTGCAGCTGCCCAGGCAGCTTGTTGGAAACCAGCTGTCCTTTTATCCAACACCTCTGCTCTCCTAGCCTCACCTGCCTGACAGGTTCCTCCTCAGTACCCTGCTGCTTGGCACAGTCACCAACAGTTCAATCAGCTTGCTTCTGGCGTATGTGTTTTGCATCTCACAGTAAGGAATGTCCCCGTTTTAAATGGAAGGGAAAGCCGGACACACAGTGGAATCTACAAGAGTAATGGGCAGAATGCTGTAGCAGAAGAAAGCTAGCAGACACCAGCCACGCGGACTGGCTTTCACCCCTCCCCCTCTGCCAGATTCCTAGGGTCCTTACTCACTACGCCCCCATCCGGGAGCCTCAGACATTCGATAGCCAAGTCTCTGCTTGACTCGGATGACTCTTGTACACTGTAGTCGAAAGCGTCCCAAGTTCAAGCCCTACTCTGCACACGGTAAGAGACATTACTCATACTGCAGCTGGAGTCCTCACCCCTGCCTCAACACATGCATCAGAAGCGTCCACTCTACAAAGAGTTTTATATCATTCTACAACCCATGGCTTTTGCTTTATTGCAAGCTCAACTACACAGTTTTTCAATATATATACATTGCTCAGTATCTTCAGTTTAAAATATACACATTTCATGGTAGACTGCTTTGCCTGCCTCCACTGTACTCGGGTTCTAAGTATGAACTACACACACACACAAAGGTGAGTACACAGACTAAACCTTTGCATCTCGAGGACCCATCCAACCTTCTGAACCCGTGGATATGGTGAATTGCTTTGAGTTGTGAATGCTAAACGTTCTAGTGTCTAGCCACCCTGGCTGCGCTTTGCATTTTTACTATAAAATTTGAGTCAGTGATTTTTGAATCTCTATTCAGGAATGAGATTAGCCTGTAAGTTTTCTTTCCTGTTAGATGCGTTTCCTGTTAGATGGTCTTGGTATCCAGGTCAACTGGCTAGGGAAGGGTTTCTGTTTGTTCTCTAAAGAGTCCTGAGCTCCCAGCAGGACTCCCAGGGGTAGTGACCATTGACGATCTTAGGGCCTGAGTCTTTAGGGGAAGGTTTCAAGATAACGCTTATTGTGATGTGATGGTTCAGAACGCCCGTTTTGCTGGCGCTCAGAACTCGTTGATAACCTTCTCATTATACTGTTTTCAATGACCAACACATCTGCAGTTACGTCTTTTCACTCCTAACATGGCTGACTTGTCTATTTAATAATCTTTAGCGGGTACTCCTCAAGGAGGATCCAACTACAGCATTTCAAAGTACCAACTGCTTGTTTTATCTCTCCTCTGTTTCTCTGTATTTTCTCTCAGCCCCTCTGCTTTTCTTGGGGGTACATTAGTGCTTTAAACAATTTTGAGTTGAGTCCTAATAATCCCACCCTTCCTTTTATCTACAGGTATACACGCTTCGAGTTATATGGTTTATGTATGGTTTAACTAAACCTCTCATTTTTAACTTAAATAGAGTTAAACTTGTTCTTCTACTTTGGTGTGTCTGTTTAATTCTTTTGCTCATTTAAAAGTTGGCATGTGTGCGTTTTATTACTGCTAGCCTTAACTGCTCTTGTGTATTGCTCTAGGTACGTGTTACCTGTTTGACAGAAGCATCAAAACTATTTTCTTCTCTATAAGTAGTTTAATGTATGTTTTCACAATTTTTTTTGGACAGGACAAAGATTTTGTTTTAATAGAGACTGAACTTTTAAAAAAACGAATCATGATTTTTCTATTGAATCTAAGAAACTTTATATCTTTCAGGATCTCAGATTTTAAACTTTGAATTTTAAACCTTGATCAAGGCGTGAGTCATACACAGCTCTCATTTCTCTTCCCCGTCTCTCTCTTTTCCTAGCAAGTATACAGATCCCCCCACTGTCTATTGGAGAGACTACCTCGTTTTCGCTGAGTTGTCTTTATACATTTGTCGAACATGAGCTGATTGCAGAGGTGTCGGTGTGTTTCTGGGTCCTGACTCTACTGATTTCTGTTTCTCTTACTTTGCTAATATTGTGCCATCTTGATCATTTAGCTTTATGGTATGTCTTGAGATCACGTAGTAGGGGACATCCAACTATGTGTCTGTCCTTTGGAAGTGGTCTATTCCGGTCCATTTGTTTTCTCTTTACAGATTTCAAAATCAGATTGATGGCATGTATAAGAAAATAGTACTGGGGTTTATTCTGAGATTGCATTGACTTTATAGATCAATCCACAAAGAGCAATATTAACAACGCTGGGATCGTCAATCCAGGAATGCGGAGCATCTGCTTTATTGAGGCTTTCTTTGACTTCTTTCTTCAGTGTTTTGTAGTTTTCAGAAAACATATACTGAATATATTTTATCACATGATGTGTAAGCACTTAGGGTGCTGTTTCAAATAGTACTTTAAAACTGAGTTACAGCTGCTCGCTACTATCACACAGTAGCTGAATTGACTTTGTGTGCCGAGGACATCATTGTATTGGAGTGAGTGTGTGGTATTCTTGACGTTTAAGTTCATGTGGTGAAGTTCTGACAGCTGTGTGATGATATTTGGAGTCAAAGCGTTTGGGAGTAGTGAGAGTTAGATGAGGCCATAAACAATTGAGCCCTTGCTGTGGTTAGGGTCTCCATAAACAATTGAGCCCTTGTTGTGGTTAGGGTCTCCATAAACAATTGAGCCCTTGCTGTGGTTAGGGTCTCCATAAAAAGAGACCAAGCACACGTGTTTCCTCCCCTCCACCTTTCTCTGGCACATACCAATAAAAGGTCATGCAAACGTACAGTGACACCCCCTCGATCCAAGAGGAGAGCTCTGAGGTCATGCAAACACACAGTGACATCACCCTTGATCTAAGTGGAGAGCTCTGAGATGATTTTCAAGAGTTGTGATTTGAATAAGAATGACTCTCATAGGCTCATATTTGAATGCTTAGACACCAGGAAGTAGAGCTATTTGAAAGGATTAGAAGGATGAGGAGGTGTGGCCTTGTTGGAGGAAGCATGTCACTGGAGGTGGGGCTTGAGGTTTCAAAAGCCCATGTCTCTCTCTGCCTGCAGAGAGCATGTAAAGCTCTCAATTATATGCCTGTGTGCTGCCATGTTCTCCAGCCGTGGCGATAATGGACTGAACCCCTGGGACTGCAAGCAAGCCCCCAGATAAAATGCTTTCTTCTTGCCTTGGTCATGGTGTCTCCGCGCAGCAACAGAGCCTGCCCTCACGTGGTTGCTAATGATTTTTATGCTTTAAGGCTAAGAAAAGAGTTTCTGTGTGTAGAACGGCACTTCAGTTGAGCCGACTGATCACCAATCCAGCCACAGTAAGAAGAGCAAAGGCAGGGAGTTGAGGTAGGAGAGGCGCAAGAGGTTTTTGAAGAGAAGCTAGGGGAATGGTCACGGGTGCTCTGTGCTGTGGCCTCCTGTGGAGAACACAGGAGGGGAGATCCCGCCTGCAGCAGGGAGGCTGGCTTAGCCTGTCTCGGCTGCTGAGTCCTGGCGGGGCAGCTGGGGCTCCCTCTGTCCTGCAGAGACCAGAGTCTTGTCTTTTAGAAGGGAGCTATTTGGCCTGGACCTGGCCAAGCACAGACATGGCATCCACCTGAGATGGTGTGCACAGAAGAAAGGGACAATGAGGCGAGAGGGCGAACATCAGCAAGCCGCAGAGCTCGCAAGGCTCTGGAAGAAACCAAACCTGCAGCCTGGTCTTAGACCTTCAGCTTCCTGACCCGTAATAAGACAGATTTCCATTTCATCCACAGGGCTGTGGTCCTTCGTTAGGACAGCCTTGGCCGACAAACGCCGAGAGATGGAACTGAGGGTAAAGCAGGTGGCACCCGTTGTCGGGCCGGTCCGCACCAGCGAACCAGCAGCCTCCGGAAGCCAGGCACGGGGTGACAGGCAGAGGACAAACGGCCCAGTAGACAAACACAAGTGAAGAGTTCACCGTCACTTCTGTCAGGAAACCAGTCAGGCACTTCTGGTGGAGACTTGAGGTTCCATCTCTCTCCCCCTGCTCTTACCAGCCTTCAAACTCATCCTGGTACTCACAGGTAGGGGATGTCTCCGAACATCCAGGCTGATGACTTGAGACAAGCACGTGCAGATTATCTGCTCTCATTGATCTGCACGTCAGAGCTGGGGGAAGGTGAGGATGATTTAATGCCTGTTTTCCAAGAATGAAGGATTCTTTTTTCGGCTCACACCAAGGAGAAGACAAAGGAAACAGGCTTCACCTGTAACAGGAGGGGCTGTGGTAGACAGGAGGGAGATTTATCAGGCAGGAGGCAGAGGGCCCCGGAGTGAGTTATAGTCTTGCCTTAACTGGAGATCTTCAAAGTAAGATATACTTCCTCTGACAGGCACACTCGGGGGCGGCGCTGGGGCGGGATGTCTCGCTGGAGGCAGGGGAATGGACTCCAGTGACCTTTGAAGGTTGAGTCCGGCCTTCTGAGCCCAGGATAAATGTATGATGGGAAAATTTGTGGTTTTGACATTCGTCATGTGAGTGAACGTTTCAGAAGAAGAAGATTCTGGCTTGACTGCTCTATCAGTCAGGGTTCTGGCTGGAAACAGATGGCACAGTCAATCTAAAATGATTTGAGAGGGGTTTAATAAAGACACTATTTACAAAGGTCTGGGCAAGTTGTAGATTGTACAGGACAGAGCAGTACTTGAAGGCTCAGTACTCCAAGGCTCTTAGTGCCGTCACTGGCGTTCAGAGAACTATCTTGAGAGGACCTGCAATGTCCCTTTGAGAAAGCTTGCTAGCTAGAGAGGTCCCAGAGCCAGAGGCCTGGAAGAAATACTCTAAGGGCCCCTGCCTCCCTCCTACCAATCTGCTCAAGGGTTTCATTTGATGATCTAAATGGAAGTCTGATGTAGAGGAAGGCCGTTGCCCTGGACCAAACAAGTTGGTCCCCTCAGCAGATGGAAGTCTGGGGGAAGATGAGAGGTTTGGAGCGCGGTGAATGGATTTCTCCTCCCTTTCTAGCGCAGGGTGCCTTCTGTGTGCTGAGCAGACATCCACAGGTGCTTGAATGTAATTGACACATGTACTCCATGAACCTCTGAGTGGCCATTAAGGTCACACTCCAGGAATTATTAAAATAAACAAGACAGAAAAAAATACTGAAACCTTTTGTGCTTCAGCGTTCTCATCAGAAAAACAGGGCTAATCCTGGGGTTCACACACACACACACACACACACACACACACACACACACACGTTTATGGGGCATGAAGAATAGTTTACAGTGTTAGGAGGGCTCGCTCAGGTATGTGAGCTGCTATTATCCTTGACTCTTGGGCTCTTTCTCGTCTCTGAGGACGAGGATTGGCCAGCTCCTTTCTGTGGTTGCCTGCTGTGGTTTGAATATGTCTTCCAGAAAGTTTCTATGTGAGAAACTTAATCCTCAACCTATGATATTTAAAGGTGGAGTTTTTGAAAAGTAATTGTTATTAAACGAGGGTGGAGCACCTAAGCTGGCATTAGTGGCTTTTCACTAAGAGCAAGAAACCCAAGTGAGCATTCTGGCTCGGTGTTGCCATGTGATCCTTCTGGCAAGCTCTGGTGTATCAAGAAGACTTTCATCAGAAGCTAGCACCATGTGGTTAGACTTGCCAGCCGGCAGAACCATGACTAAATATATTTATGTGCTTTTATTAGTTATTAGTTTATTAGTATTTATTAGCCTTTGGTATTTTGATACAGCAAGCAGCAGAGAACAGAGAAAGACAGCATTTCTCTTTTTCCTCATCCCTGTGTACTGGCATTGGTTGCATGCCTGGTTCCTTTAAGACCACTGTACAATTACTTGGTTTGTGTATCTGCTTCCTCTGCTAAACTTTTCACTCTGCTGGGATTGCTTTGGTTTACCTCCTTTGAGAGCCTCAAGTTCTGGTATACAGGAAATATTTAATAGAATTCGTTGTGTGACCCAGGCGTCGTCAGTTGGCTGCCTTGGTGACTGAGCAGAGAATTCCTCTCCTCAGTTCAACCGGAATTACTCATCTTGTTCTCCTTTAAGGTGATGCTGGCTTTAAAAAAATGTCATCAGAAAGGAACAAAAGTGGACATGGATTTGTCATTCACTGGACTCTATAGTCTCTCTTCCCTCTAGCGGAGAAAAAGCGCTACTTGGGGTGTGGCTGGGGGAGAACGGCTTCTGCAGCACCTTTTACTGGGGTCCAGTGATTCCTCATCCCAACAGTCTTCAGAGTCAGAGCCCAGAGCATAACATGAATAATGCCCACGAGAGTTTTGGGATTGCACCCTATCGGGTCAACCCCCAAGTCAGGAACACGCTCCTGGTTCAGCAACAGAGCATGCTGTCTTAGTTTCTCTTCTAATGCTGTGAAGGAACACCACAACCAAGGTGACTTATAAAAGAAAGCATTTACTTTGGGAGCTCATGGTTCCAGTCCGTGGCCACCAAGGTGGGGAGCATGGCAGGAGGCAGCCAGCCAGGGTGCTGGGGCGGCAGAGAATGGCACTTCCTGGGAATGGTGTGGGCTTCTGAAACCTCAGAGCCCACTCTCAATGACACCTCTTCCAACAAGGCCACACCCCCTAATCCTTCCCAAATAGTTCCACCGACTAGGGACCAAGTATTCAAATATATGAGGCTATGGGGCTCCATTCTTATTCAAACCACCACACAGGCTGAACTATAGGACCAGGTAGCAACCGACAAAGACTCTTCAGTATGAATGAAACAGGCCTTCAGCACATTATAACAAGGAAAATACGTGAGTTGGAAATGGATTCTATAGAATTTACGGCCTTATGTTGAATACAAGCGCCTTTGTATATGAATCTTGTTTTTTCCTTAGACAAACCATTAAAAACTAAAAATTAAAAGACTTGTATGTATAGATGTTTTGCCTGCATATATGACTGTTCACTACATCAGAATAGAGCACTGATCCACTGGAGTTATAGGTAGTTGTGAGCTGCCATATGGGTGCTGGGAATTGAACCAGGGTTTCCTGGAAGACCAACAAGTGCTCTTAACTGCTGAGGCACATTGCCAGCTCCCAAATCATTAAAAGAGATTGAGGTAATTGAAAGTATTTCATCAGTGATAGCTGATGATATCAAGGAATTTTGTCAACATTTTGGGTTACAAAAATGGTATTCCAAATATATTACTAAAAGAACCTTGTCTTTTGGAGATGTTGTCACAGATATAAATGGAATAACTGGGATTTGCTTCAGCAAACTCTGAACATGGCCAGAAAGAAAACAGGGGCAGAGGGCCCAAAGTTGGTGATGAATGATAGTAGATGTATTAGTTTTCTTGTCAATTCTATTTTTACACACATGGCATTTTTCTATAATTAAAAGTGCAATGTGAACCAGCTCTGCTATCCAGCTCTCCAGAAGGTTGACACAGGAAGAAAGACTAAAAATTCAATACCCTCTTGGGTTACAGAATGTGTTCCAGGCTAGCCTGTGCAAATTGGTGAGATCCTGTCTCAAAATGAAAAAAGGGGCTGGGGAAATAGCTCACATGCTTATTATGTGTGAGGGTCAAGGTTCAGTTTCTGGACACACACACACACACACACACATACACACACACCACACACACACACACACACATATACACATACACACACCACACACACACACATACCACACACCACACCACACACAGCACACACCACACATACCACACACCACAGCACACACACCACACATACACACACCACATACCACACCACACACCACACACACACACACACATACCACACACCACACCACACACAGCACACACCACACATACCACACACCACAGCACACACACCACACATACACACACCACATACCACACCACACACCACACACACACACACACACACACACACACCACACCACACACCACACCACACACCACACCACACACACACACACACACACACACACACACACACACACACACCACACACACACACACCACACCACATATCACACACACACACACACCACACACCACACCACACCACACACACCACACACACACACACACCACACACCACATATACCACATACCACACCACACACCACACACACACACACACACACCACATATACCACATACCACACCACACACCACACACACACACACAACACACACACACACACACACACATACCACACACCACATACCACAGCACACACCACACACACACACACCACACACCACACCACACACACACACACACACACACCACACCACACACCACACACACACACACCACACACCACACACCACACACACACACCACACACCACACCACACACACCACACACACACACACCATATACCACACCACACACACACACATCACACACACACACACCACATACCACATCACACACCAGCAAGAATAACAATTACTTCAATTGTTTGCCTTAAATAAGCATGATTTGAATAGGCGTTATCCAAAGATGCTCAACTCTGAATGCTGGTTTGCTTTGAGGTGAGGCAGGAAAGGCACGGAGCAGAGCAGTCATGAATGTAGGATATCCTCTGGGAGAGATGGGTGGGCTTGGCTGGGGAGCAGAGGTGTGTGCTCTGGCTTGATTGGCATCAGGTGGGCAAGATGACACCAACTGAAGCAGTGTGCATGTGCGGTGAGCAGTGTGCCTGTGCGGCGAGCAGTGTGCCTGTGCGGCGAGCAGTGTGGATGTGTGGCGAGCAGTGTGCCTGTGTGGCGAGCAGTGTGCCTGTGTGGCGAGCAGTGTGCCTGTGTGGCGAGCAGTGTGGATGTGTGGCGAGCAGTGTGGATGTGTGGCGAGCAGTGTGGATGTGTGGCGAGCAGTGTGGATGTGTGGGGAGCAGTGTGGATGTGTGGGGAGCAGTGTGGATGTGTGGCGAGCAGTGTGGATGTGTGGCGAGCAGTGTGGATGTGTGGGGAGCAGTGTGGATGTGTGGGGAGCAGTGTGGATGTGTGGGGAGCAGTGTGGATGTGTGGCGAGCAGTGTGGATGTGTGGTGAGCAGTGTGGATGTGTGGGGAGCAGTGTGGATGTGTGGCGAGCAGTGTGCATGTGTGGCGAGCAGTGTGGATGTGTGGGGAGCAGTGTGGATGTGTGGCGAGCAGTGTGGATGTGTGGCGAGCAGTGTGGATGTGTGGCGAGCAGTGTGGATGTGTGGGGAGCAGTGTGGATGTGTGGCGAACAGGGTGCCTGTGCGGCGAGCAGGGTGCCTGTGGTTTTATTAGCACTGCTGGCTGAACAGGACTGGAATCCAGACTGGATATGTTGGATGCAAAGCAAGCCTGGGTTGGGCTGATGCACTTCTAAGAAGCTCCTTTCGTCTTTACACGACAAAGGAGGCCCTGGTTCTTGCTAAAGCCAGTGGAACCTTTCCTACTTAGTCATGTTCTTGTACCAAAGAGCCAGAACTTGAAGGTTTAAAAACTGACATAACTCCTCTCAGGCCCATTGTCCCCGCTGATAAGAATCAGTTGCTCTGTTGGCCAACCACATCCGGGAAAGTGGGACCAGAGCCAGGGGTTGCCCTGAAGCGGGGTTCTCTCCAGTCTAATGCTTGGTCCTTGCCTGTCCAGTGCATTCTTGTTTGTGTTTACTGCACTGTTTGGACTTCTCCCTCCAGGAATGTCACTATATATTCATTTTACAGAAGAGGAAACTGAGACTCAAAGGGGAGAAATGATTTACTTAATGTCCTGAGACCAATAAAAAATGGGAGTGGGATTCTCTCCAGTTCTCTGGCTTCTTTGATCTCTTTCCTCTTCCTCCTTTGTTCAACGATCCCCCCCCCCCCGTCACCCCCTTGAGACAGGGTCTAGCTATATAGTTCAGGCTGAGCACAAACTCATAGTATATCACCTCACCTAGGGGCACTCTGGTCTCAAGCTCAGCTTCTCTCTGTAACTTCCCTGCCTGCCAGGGATTTAGGGCTCCTTTCTTCTGGGATGAACCAAATTATAATAGGTTGCTATGCGACTGGTACTCTGCTGGGATTTCTACGTACGTCAACTGTTTTCAGCCCTTTTCATGGTGTCATAAAGCAGGCAGCACACTCATTTCCATTTTGTAGATGGAGAAATGGAGGCCCTTACTGCTGCAGAGTTCAGAAAATAAAAAAAAAAAATCAAGATTAAACCCTAGACTAAATTTCTTTGGCTACTTCTTGCTTAGTTGAGGCAGGTTTCAGAGTTCACCCAGAGACCTGAGAATGAGCAGGAAGAGGACTTCGATTACCAGTGGACTGAAATCTTTCCAGTAGGGTCTTTCTCTGGTGTTATCATTCACATAGTATTTATGATATGCTAGGCTAAACGCATTTTAATTAATCTCTGTAATGGTCCTGTAATAATTATTCCCATCTTATCAATGGGGAAATTGAGGCACCAGCCAATACCACAGAGCTAATGAAATAGAGAACTAGGGCCATCCCACCCACTTTGGTACCTGAGTCTGTGGTCTTGATACAACATTGTTCCACGCCCAAGACCTGTGCTATGTACCACCCGTCCTAGATGATTTGGGAGACTTGGGTTCCAATCTCACGAGGGCAGGTTATAAGGACCAAAGTGATTGGGAATCAATCTGACTTAACTTAAACTCTAGGGCAAGTATTATGAAGTTGCTCAATTCTTCTTGAGTCAGAAATTCATTGTAAGGACTGATTGTGCCTCTTCAATAGTTGCAATTGGGGTGGAGCTACGGAGTGTAAGGGGGAAGCCAACCACCTTCAGCATGCGGCACGGGAGAACTCCAGGACTAGCAACCATACTATCCCCGTCGGCTCTGCTCTTTTTACTCCTCTTACATTCTATCTGGAGCCTGCGGCCCACTGCGTGTCTCCGCTCTGCTGCCCTAACGTCTCTAGTGAGCCACTCCACGCAGTTCGCTCTATGATGCACACTTTGTCCCAGCACCTCAAGACTGATCTTGTTCTTAGCCTTCCTGTGATTTGCTTTGGCCAGTGAAATGTAAGCTGAGGTGCTGGGAGTCGATTCCGGGTGGGGATTATTAAAAGCTATTATGAATCCTGCCAGTACCGCCAGCAATGGTCCAAATGCTCTCTGCTTTCTGTCGTGGGTCCTAGAATGAGGCAATCCTATATGGAGGTCTCTACCCACCCGCAGGAGACATGTAAGATTAAATTCTTCATTGCCGTGTGATGCGGAATGTACAGTTCTTTGGCAGTGTACACAGATGTAGCGAATAGATGTTTTGTAACCTTCTCTGCTGTGGTCTAAGGTGAAATGTTTCCCCACAGGCTCTTGCTTTGAATGTTCAGTCCATAGCGTGGGGACTTGGTGTTTTGAAGGCTCCAGGGCCATCAGGAGGTGGGGCCTGGCTGGTGGAAATGGGATGCTAATGGTGGGCTTTGGAAGGTTATCCTGCCCCTGGTGTTGGCCTGGCTGGTTCCTGGTCTTTCACAATGTGCTGGCTCTCTGATACATGCTTCCACCACCAAGAGCTCCTCCCTGAGTTTCTCAGCATGACGGAGGCTTCCGCGCACATGTGAAACCGAGGGCCCCAAGCAAACCCCTCCTGTGCTTCTGTCCTGATGAGAGAGGTAACGAGTGTGCGTCAGAAGAAAAGTCCGTTGTGCCACGCCCGTGCCTTGACTTCAAGGTCAAGCTTTGAGTCCCACCACATTGCCTCTCCTTCTGCAGCCCCATACGCCATCCCGGGGTCCCCATAGGTGCAGGCTCCCTTTGATTACAGGTACGCCTCACACGTTTTCCTCAGTGCCCACTGTGACAGACTCTCAGTTCCTCTTTGGCCCGGCCAGTTCCTACCTGTGACATCGGCATCACTGGCTTTCAGAACAGTGTGCAGACTCACTACGACTGTGCTGTTGAACACTGGTTTGAGTAGTATTTGCCTACTAGACCACATGGATCAGAAGAACAGATGCTGTTTTTTGTTTACCTACTAGTCCTAGCATTGCCATGGTTTCTGGAACATAGTAGGCACTTTCCCATCATTATTTGTTGAGAAAGCAGTTGTGGTGATTACAGGAAGGAAGCTGGCGCTTGACTTCGTGGATTCGAATCCCACGCTTATGATCGTTCTTTGTATGACCTCCAGCAATTACTCTCTCTGCTCAGGAGCCTCATCTATAAGAAGATTAAAAACTATACGTGCCTCACAGTGTGACCTCAAGGTTAAAATGGACTCAATGTGTGTAGTCCTTATTTATGCCTCTGCTTGCCTAGCTCACTGGTTTACCATGGTTCTATTTCCGGACTCCCTTTTTAATGGCTACTGTCAGTTCCTGCCAAGGAGACACATTGTGGGAGCCAAGAGGAGGATGGAGAGGAGTGAGCTGCCTGCACACAGTGTGGCAGCAGCAGTGACAGCTGTGCAGCATTCTCCACAGAAACCTCAGCTCCCGTGGTAGTTCTAGCACCAGCCATTCATCTCCTGGAGGTCCTAGTGCCCGTCATGTAGCGTTCCCGCTCTGATGGTGCCGGTCTCCACCCAAAGATCCGGGTATCAGCCCGGTGTGTCCCATCCTCGGCACCTGAACTTCTGAACCCTGCAGTTAAGTCATCCAGTGCCATTTAGAGCCCCTCCCCTGTGGGACCCTCTTCCTGACCGAGCAATAATGATAAGGCAGACAGAGCAAGCCTACTAGGCGCGCAGGAAGCTCCAGGTGGGTATGCAGCTTGTGCTGGGCCAGGCAGGTGGATGGGCCACAGTCTCCTTGGAACGCTGTGAAAGACGCTACACACCCGACACCCATAAAGGCTAACGCAACGCTCAGTTGCCCCATGATGCACACAGCAAAGGAGGACACGATTTCTGTAGCATTAGCAATTTTTTTTTATTTTTTTCCTTTTTTGTTGCATAGGAAATGCAGTACTTGTATTGTAACGTGAGAAGGTGGTAGCACTAAGGGTTGGATACAAGAGTTAACTAATCCACACCAGCTCAGAAACCCTGTGGAGGTTTAGTTGGTAAGAATGGACGCCCACAGTGATTCTCAACCAATTACAAGTTTCCACAGAACACAGTAAACGAAAAGGGTGATTATGAGAGTCGATACAAATATGCTAGAGGCACGGGCCCGGCTCATGACAACCATTTCAGACCAAGTTATTAACACGGAGCGTTGTTTCACAGCAGCTCTCTTTTCCCACCATCTGAAGATTTTAATCCTTTCCCCCACAATTTGAAAAGAAAATCAGAGGCACTCTGAGCAGACATTTTTTTTTTTTCATGTGTGATGGGAAAGGTTAGTGGGAGGGGCAGAGAAGGAACCATGGGTTTGGCCTTGACAGTCGTCCTCAGGACCCTCTGGGACCTGCTGGCACTGCTTGTCTAGTCTGGCTGGCATCTCAGTGGTGAGCCTGCCGAGTCCAGCAGAGAGACAGTGGTCTGAGGGCAAAGAGACCTGGCAGCTCCTTCACACCTGTATCCTAACGGCCAGTGGCCTAAGACCTCTAGTTCAGAATGCTAACAGGTTAAAAAAAACAACAGATTTATAGACCATTACCAAGGAAACTGTTAAAAAGCGAGTAATACAAGTAACAGTCAAAGAAAAGGACAGGCAGCTTGAGGCTTATCGAGAAGCTGGGCGTCGGCAGAACCGCAGGAAGAACGGCCGATTCCTTGGATACCACTTGCCTTTGAAACCACTGTCCAGACTGGAAACTTAACCTTTTAAGTCTGTGATACTTTCTGCCATGAACTCGCTCTAGTTAGATCAGAGGTAGCACTTCTCCTGAATACCCTTGTGGTCCAGACACATTTTGCAAAGCTTGTGTTTCCACCCAAACAGCACGGTGAGTCCCCGTGTGAAATGGGAGAAGCCTGTACACAGATGCGTGGACTCTATAGTCCCGTGCTGGAGTTCCCACTTAGCCTTCTGAGCCTGCTGGGGTGATTCCCACATCCCATCTCTCTAACCTGCTTAGTGCAACCCTTTGGAGAATGAAAGGCAGAGAGGTTACAGCTAAGGGGGAAAATTTAAAAAAAAAAAGTATTCAATTTAGGAAGGAAGTAGTTTCAAATTTAGACAGAGAGCATGCGAGAGAACGAGAGTGTGTTTTTAAAACCCCGTGTTAATAGCAAACTTCTTTCTTATGAATCGGGCCCAAAGTTTGTACAGAGTTATATTTTTGAAGAAGATATTGCATCTGTGCATGGAACTAAATAGCCATGTGATTTCTTAAAGTTTATTTTTTTATTTCTTTTCTTTCTGATACGAGGAAGTCTGGTGTGAGACGGGTCAAGCATGGGTAGCTGGCTTAACACTGTCGTCTGGCTTCTGTGGAGGGTCAAGAAAGTGACTCTCACTTGGAAATGTTCTCAGAGTGGTCTAGAAGCAGACTTCTTGAAATTCAAATGATAGTTTTGAGACAAAAATCTCACCAGATACTGATTTTTGAAATCAAACACCCATACTTGTCCCTTAGGAGAAACAGAACAGAATGAAAACAAAACACAAGCAATACTGAATTTAAGGGAGTGTACACCTCCAAGATGCTGAAGACAGCAGAAGGAAGACAGAGTTCGCGCTCAGTGAGATACCTCAAACCTAGCTGACAAGAACCGAGGCAGAAAAAAAGACTAACAGAACTTTGAGTGATATTCATACAGTTCACTAAGCATTATGGAGTAGCATGCATAATATTGTACGGTTATTTTACATCACCTATACCAGAGGTCCTGACAGACAGACAGCGAAGGCTAACGGTGTAGAAAAAAATCTTACTTCAGAAGAGCGGTATAATACAGATTTCACAGGCACTACATTTTAATATATCAGGTATTATGCTGGTTTTCTTATAATTCGTTCTGTCCTAAAGCTGGCATTATAACAATGACCAAAAAAGGCAAGGGTTGAAGTAAACGGAAAGTAGATACCGAAGTTGATACAGTTCTCTTGTTTCATGTTTCAGATAGATTAGTGCATAGTTCTCATGCAGATAAACACTGCTATGCGTTTACACTGTTGGGAAGCAGAGTGAATTGAGCCCAAGTTGTCACGTTTGTGTAAATCATTTGTCAGCCTGTAATAGCACCACGTAATGGATTTGCATTAAACATTAAATCGATTTCGGAACTGGTGACACAGTGCTCGCTGCAGTTAAGTGCTGTGGAGTAGCTTCAGTATACCTGCTATACATCAAAGCAATCTTCATCTCACTGCTTTTCTTATTGGGAAACATAGAGGGAACATACATGACACTAAGTAGACAAATGCACAGCCTTGGATGTGGAGAAGGCAGAGCAGAGTAGAGCTACTGTCCGACAGTAAGTGCATGCATCGACTTCAAGACAAAATGGCCTGGGAAGCCCATGTGAATGAAAGCCATGCCCGGGGGCGGAACAGCCTCTGGGACTGTCTAGGACGGTCTGGCGGCTAGGCTGGGAGGCACCACCAAAGCTCTCCTTACTGACCACACCTCTTGTGTTTTACACAGGCTCAATGAAGGCCTGCTACCAGAAACCAGAAAGGAAAAAGAGGCAAAGAGAAACCAGAGAGACAGGGGAGGGGGGGGGAGGGTGAGGAGGAGCCAGGGGCGGTGGTGGTGGTGGTGGTGGCGGTGGTGGCGGTGGTGGCGGCGGCAGAAGGGAGTAGGGATGGACTCTGATGTAGCGAGTATCAAATGACATCTTAAAACCCTCTCCCCGCCCCAAACAAACAAACAAACTACAGGAGAAGATGGCTCCCTTTGCAAATGTCTCATGATAGCTTCACTACAGAGGTCGGAGCACATGAGGGGAAGGATCTGGGAAGGTGAGAGACAGACTTCTTGAGATGGGCTTTGCATATTCCTGTGGGCTGACTGAAAATAGCACATCGTGGTTAGGTCTTGCACACTTGGAGGCCGGGAAAGGGAAAGGAGGTGTGGGGAATGCAGCCTGGAGGCCTGTGGGAGCTTGTCTGGGTTGGGAGTGAGCTACAAATGGCATGCCAGGGGGTGAAGAGACATACCTTAGAGGGAGGAGACGGGCTGCAGGCTGGGAAGGATGGCACCAGAAAGGGCTTCTGCCCAGGAGAGACTAGAAAAGGGGCATTGCGGTGGCCAGGACGGGGGCCAGGAGAAAACGTTTATCTGAAGATGCTGACAGTTCCTGTTTGTGCCTCTGACTTCAGTTTCCAAAGAAAACACTTGGGAGAGTCATTTGAGGGACTACCTTGGCCAACTGTGTTAATGCCATCTGATGGGAGAGGAAAAAAACCCAACGCTTCTCAGAATCAAGGCGGGGCCTTCAAATGCTGATAGCTCTTGAGTCTGTCTGTCTCTGCACCCCTGTAGCAAAGTCTTCCTCAAACACCTTCACTCAGCTCTTAACCTAAAAAGCAAAACACGTGGATTGGTTGGTGTTTTGTTTCTCCTGCTTGATGTCACGGAACTACAGTCTCCTGCTGCTTTCTTGACCCTGAAGCATGAGGGGAACCGGACTCTGGATTTACCACTTAACCCTACGCTGCTTCCACAATGGTTCAGAGCCTTTAAAACATTTTTTTTTTTTTCCTGCAAATCTGTTCAGAGTTCCCGAATTTTAGCTTCATCCAACTCAATACAACAAAGTACCTTCAAAAATACAACACACCTGTGACGTCCATTCGCAATGGTTGTCAGTAGACCCACACTTCGCAAGCATAGGAATATGCCATATGCCATTGGCAGAAAAAATAACTGTATTTAAATAATTACAGAAAAGAAAAAAAAAAAAAAGGAAACAGGAAAGTTTAAAACTTAAATCCAGTTCCCAAAGGGGGTGGAAAATAAACAGAAAAGCAATTCTGTGAGCGCTGCCTTTATAATGAACAATCAGAAGTTTCACTAGGCTAATTTGACAGAAATGTTTCCTCATTTAGACAACATTACAAAAGTCCTGGCATTATAAAATAGGGTAGAATAAATCAGTGTGATCAATAAACTACACAACGGTACGAATCGCCTATCTTCGGGGTGGGCAGCTCGTTCTCCCTCTCTGCGGTCGCAACCACAACATGCTCACTGAAAACAACTAAAGCCGCCCAGGCTATTGCTTAGTTTGCTTTGTTTAAAAAAGGGTGCAATTTTATTGTATATACAACCAATTCACTGGTAATACCTTGGCATTTGCAAGGTTCTGACAAAATGTTTGTCTAGGCTTTTCCCTTCACTGTGAAGCACTGAAAGCTGCTATTTGTCTTTCTTTTCTCTCTCTCTTTTTAGTGCACATATGTCATAATAAAGTAATGCCCAGCTAAGTGCTATCCGGAAGGCAGAGTATGCTGCTGGCTACAGGAAGTGACACCGTACACTGACAATCACACCATACAACAGCGCCAGACAACTATTCAACCACTTATCAGACACATATGAAAATCCAAAATGTTTTATTTTATTTTTTTTCCTTAAATAGAGATAACCAGTAAACAATTTTCAGAACTTGGAAGTTTAAAAACGTGCATATAAAAATGGGCATTATGTACTTTTTATTGAATGTGGACTGACTGCCGTCTGCTAAGAAAAGTGGGTGCTGGGGCTGAAGAGAAAGGGAGTTGTCTTTTTTTTTTTTTAAGGCTTGCTTGTGAAAGGAACAGTTGTAGAAACAAAATTGCTTGAAGCAGGGTCAGCTTAGTGCTTCACAGTTTGACTGCTTCTCTAAGAGGAGCCCTTCCTGCACACGCGCATCAAAACCACAGAAAATACAAAGACGAAACACCTAGAACACACCGCGCCAAGCGCAGCACTGACTTTGGTCAAATAAAAAAAAAAAAAAAAAAGGAAAAGAAAAATTAGTAATTGCTAAGCTTTTCTACGTGATATAAGCAGGTATTGCATATTTTCATATATCTGGGGGAAATAAAGGAAGACGCCAAATAAATTGAAAAATGCAGCAACATCCCAAATACTGATATTGTAAGCGTCTACAGAGCTCAGAATGGCACTGCCACTGACCGCACGGGACAATCACGACTACGCCTGTCTGCGCAACGGCTAACGTTCTATTCAGGTCTAGATGCTGAAACTGACGATGGCTGACATAAAAGTTACATTTACAGAAAGTGTCTCCGAATGCTTGAGTAGGGGAACCCCTTCAATAGAGGGGCGTGTGCAACAATTCCACAAATAACCACTACCCAGGGCAAGGCACATTGATATGGAATTTTTGTTTTCGTGCAAATTAAGGAAAAAAATAAAAACAAAACGACATCGTTTGGGGGATAAAGATGAGGAGCAAAGTGTCTTCCCAAGAGTTTCAGTCACTTGATTGTATAGGACAGTAGTTGGGCCCTTCTAAAGGGCTGGAGCAGTTTAAAGGCAAGTGCCTAGAGTGGGTTACAATATTGTCTTAATGCACTCTACTTTACCCTACATTAGCTATATAAAAGTTAGTCACTAACACTAGAGCATGCAGAGACCGCCTCCGGCGGCGCGCCCGGAGCACACGTGGTACAGCACAGGGACCTTGAGGTTGCGCGGGGAGCGAGGGGCGCTTCGCTGTCTGGCAGAAAAATTACTTGCATCTTTTTTGTTTGTTTCTGCTTTTTTTTGTTTTTTTTTTTTTTTGTTCTTTTTAGATTTTTTTTGTCTTTTTTTCCTTTTTTTTTTTAACATAAGATACAAGACATTTGGGGGTGTGAACTTTTTTTTCGTTTTCTCTAACGAGTACCCTTGATCTGCATGGGCACCAGCAGCTCTGTCCCTATCAGTGTGGTTAGTAGTACTCTTCCCACAGCCCCGTGCAGGGTTTGCGAGGGTCTTTGAAACTTCTGGACAATGTCTGGTGCGATGAGGCGTTTGACAACCGATAGATCTGACGCTGCCACACACATGTAAAAATTTCCAGAATTGGCATAATTCATTATAGTGATTCTAGCTTATAAAATTAACAGATACCATGATTTCATTTGAGTTATGTGCTTTGATAACAGAAAATAATTAATTAGCATTTAATGTAGTTAACATATTGTGGTAAAAGCACCATTAGATTTGTATTTTTTTGTTTTTTGTTTTTTTTTTTAGTTTTCCTTCAGTTTTTTTTTAAAGGGATACAAGTTTAACAATAAAAAACATAAAAAGCAAAAATAGCTCCCCTTTTTTCTTGCAAGGCTGTTTTTTACCCCAATAATTTAGAGTCCTGGGGTGGAAGGACTTGAAAAACAAAAATAGACTTTTCAACAATCTCTATCTTACAAAGATACTCACTATCCAGTGAAATTGCACTTCACTCAATTCAGAATTCGATTGTTTTGATTCCTGTCAGTTTCTGCCATGACAGACCATCTTCCCCATTTCCGTGTGAATTTTTGTGTCATTGTTGAAATTGTTGAAAAATGTACATATATATTTTTAAATGTAAGTGCAGCATTTCAAAAACTTTAAAAAAAACAACTGATAGTAGTAGTCTTTGCCGTCTTTTTGGACTTGTTCTGCAACGTGAGTGAGTTCGCGGTCCTCGCGGGCTGTGTGATGTGTGTAACTGCTGACTGCTGAACCAAACCAAACGAAAAGAAAGATCAACGTAACTGCATTTTCTTTTTCTAATATGTTACAGGAAAGAAAGAAAAAAAACCAAAAAACACTGCCCTTTGAGCGTCCTGTAAGTTACAGACCACCGCTCTCCGCCACCGCGGAAGACTCCACTCTCCAGGTGCACCCACCGCTCAGGGAAGCTCTCACCTGCGTGGGCAAGTTCATGAAATACTGCGGAAAGGCCAGGCTCCGAGGGGAGCGTACAGCGGGAAGTCAGCGAGCTCGGCTCACCCTCCTCCGGCCACCTCACCCTGTGCTCACACCACCACTGAAACACTTCAAATGTCACACGGCCCAACCATTTCCAGCACCATATGAGAATTTACGACAGTCCCTAAAGTATTTAAAAAAAAAAATCCCGAAAGGTTATGGCCTTTGCTGTTTGACCATGATGCTTGCTGTTTCCATGTAGGAGTTGATTGGGTCGGGTCTCCTCCCCTTCCGCTGACGGCGAGGTTGTAACTGCGCTGGGTTGAGGCTGCGTCCGTGTTACAGAGTCGAGAAGGGGTCAGGTGGTCTGTCCGGTGCGTGGTGGGACGCTGCGACTTTTATCCCAGGTACCAGGACTGGAAGACAAGAGGGAAAGTATAACTGGAGGTGCGGGTGCGGCTTGTGGGCAGCGCCTGCCTCGTGTGAGCAAGGCCACAGTGCTCCTCGGTGAGCACGCGGGAAGCATTCGATCTTAAAAAACTATTTCCATAGTTGCTCTTTCGACCATGGAATCAGAATTGACCTGGGGGGGTTTATGTGGACAAGGAGTGACAGGTGATGATAAATCCCGAGCCACCCAAGTTTATCTTATTCCTCTGACCTTAAAATTCATCGTCTTTATTGGAATTTGCCAACGTTTTGAGTCTGTCTTACCAAGTGAAGCTTTTCTGGTCACCTGACATTCACATTGGGCATCGTTAACTGGTAGCGAGCAGTTACGGGAGGGCAAGGATGGCTATCTATTAGCTTCTGGTGTTTGGGAGGACTCAAGGAAGAGAAGGGACTGGATGGAAAGCGGCTGAGGGCGAGGTGTAGGTGACAAGGACAGGCGCCAAACATAGGAACACATCATTCCGAGAAGAGGCCGGGGTGGTGGCAGCCAGAACAGAAGGGTCTGGTGGAAGACGCTGGATTGACGGCCTGTGGGGTGGGGAAGCCAGAGGGAACCTCTCCACGTCTCCCCCTGGTCTCGTTCACGAGGGAGACGTTACGGTTCATGGGCATCTTCCTTCCGCCTGAATATTTAAAATTATGTTTTTATGAAAGACACCTAACAAAGGAGACTACTTATTACGTGTGATCAGGCTCCAGGGGAAACCAAGGCAACTGCCAAGTTGGCATTCGTGCTTCTGTCGGCTCGGTGTGCCTTTGGAGCTGTGGACAGCTGTGGACACAGTCCTGGTCCCGTTCATAAATATCCAGGTGACAGCCTTCGTGTCTGCTGGCATTTCTTTGTCAACAAAGAAGGTTAGCTAAACAAAACGGCCAGTTACAGACCAATGTCAAGATTAGTTTCTTAAGGAAAGTTAAAAAGTATATTACTCTGCCAACTTTCCTCTAAGTGCACTGAAGAATTCACTACTTTTGTGGGAGTCGGAAAACCCACAGCTTCTAGGCAAAGCTAAGGGCTATGAGGTCTGTAGGGGCAGCATTATCAAGGGTGACATCAGAACTGATTCCGAGGGCTAAGGGAGGGCTAAGGAGGGTGGGCTCACTCTTGTCAGAGAGATTCAAATAGGGAAAGTCGGGACCTTTTGATCCCACAGATAAATGGCTAAATGTAGCTCCATGGAGTTTGGTGTGAGATTTCCTGGACATACAAGCTATCTTTGATTTCCAAAGGAACTTAAAAAAAAAAAAACAAAAAACAAAAACACAAAACCCTAAGCTCAAACCACAAAACTACTCATGCTGTAGATTCATAGATGTTACTCTCTGACTATGTGCATAGGGGAACACAGAAAAGCTGCTTGCATCTAGACAGGAAGTCGCCCTGGCAAACACATACGGCCTAAATCTAACATGGAGAGATGAGGGAGAAAGGAGGGGGAGCAAGCCCCAGCCCGCGTCTTCTGTAGGTCTCTCCTGATAGCTGACGCAGACCCACTTTGCACATTCTCTTACACAGAACCGTCTCAGACGGAGTGGCCCGTGCTGCTCTCTCTGTGTGCTTCCTAAGGCAGTTGTGGTGAAGATTCCCAGTGTGGCGGTCTGTATGGAGCGAAGGCCTGGGACCTGCAGAGTCAGCAGGGGGAGCAGTTTTCCGTCCCACCGTTTATGGACTCTGGCGGTACAAAAACCAGCAGTGCCTGTACTTTTGTTAAAAAGTTTCTTCACACATCTTACTATTCAGCGTGTGCCTCGCCCACAAGGTTACCCTAGAGCAGCTCTGTAGCCCTTCACTGAAATAGGCTTTATTGATTGCTCTGGTCTATTGTTCTCTTTTCAAGTCCCCCAAGTTCAAGTTCATCCTGGTGTTACATCATGTCTGGTTGCTCTTAGCAACCAGACAGACCCAGACGTGACTATCATTAGCAAGAAACCCTCGGCTCTCCTCCCACCAGCCTTCCAGGGGCTCTGACGTAGCAGGCCCACTGCAAACACACTGAAGTATTTATTCTGCCTAATTTATGGCCTACCCAGCAAGCTAGACCCCCACTCCAAAAACCAACACTGTTGTATATTTAATTAATCTGTCTTTCTCTGGCATTTGAGAAAGTTAGACAAAGGACTAATTATTGTGTTTCCCTCTCCACACTTTTCTTTTAGGGGGTGAATATCTGCATGGGAAAGAAAACTGGAAGCCTGGTATTGGCCCTCCCCCTTTTCTTTCTGCCCTATTGACATTTCATGAAATACTTTAGCTGCTTAAGAGAGTTAGGGAAAAAAGAAAGAAAGAAAAAGACCCTGCGCTGCGAATGTTACTCCTTCTGAGTTGGTATTCAGTAACACAAATCAACTCATGACATGTTTAAATTTAAATGCTAACCACACACTCTCAGAGTTACTTTAAAGGTTAGTTTTTAATCAATAGAAGTTGCTGACTCCGGGTTTTTGAGCTGCACACTGCAACTCTCGGGCTTTTGTCTAATGTTAAAGCTTGGGAACTTTTTTCCTTGAGATGATTTTAGCAATGATTTGCAGACACAGGGACTATTGTGTTCCTACCAGCAACATGTCAATAGCGGGCCGAGCAGCCCTGTGGTGGGGTGTCAATATGACTCCTCAGGCAGGGGTTGGGGGTCTTTAATAACCCGTGAAAAAACCTTAATTAACCCTTTCAGGCCCAAACCAAAACCCATTCTTGCACTTTTCACTCCTGTAATTTGACCATTAGCACTTATTCCAACATCACACTAATCTTCATGACAATTAACCCAGCTACTTGACCAAGGGCTTCCAGAACGGGAAGTCAGGGGACCACACGTGAGCTTTTTTTTTCCTTTTTCTTGTTTTAAATGGAGAAATACAGTGGAGAAACAGTTGTAACAAGGAGAAATTCATCCATTTTGCCAAACTTTCTATCCATCGGTCTGTAGCTGGAGACACTACTAATGGTGACGAGTGTGCCAGCCACCCACACGGGGGTGCCCCTGGGTTTCTGTAAACTCCCATGAACTGACCATCACGTCGGGTGGACATGGCTGTTTCTCTTGTGACATTTTTTTCTTTAATTTCTGTTTTTTGAAAACGTTGCAAGTTTGAGAACTATCACTTAAGAATGACTCCGCACTTTCCTTCTTGGGGCAGAAAAACAGAGAAGGAACCCGAGATTGGAACATTCTTGGGTTGAACCAAACCACTAGGAAAATACTGGCATGTGAAACAGAATTCATCTGTGCGGAGTCAGACGGGACACCTGCTTGGTTTCCTATGGCTTCTGACTTCACCCTTCCTCGGCCCTTCCTCTGCCTGAGGAATCTGGGAGACTACAAAGCAGTCTCTGTCCCTTATCTGTGGAGCATGGCTCTACAGCAGTGCAGCACCAGGATGTTATCTCGATACATTTACATTGAGGAAGTAAACACCAAGCTTTGATCTACACCTCCCCCCCCCCAACATTCAACTTCAGTTGATTTGGCGGCCCCATAAATCCACACTCCCACAAAGGCTCTAGTTTCAGAAAATTAGCCAGTTACATTCGCAATGTCCACAGTCTGGGATATACTCGAGGTGGGAGGGGACCTGTCCTCTTTCGGTGTTCAAGGTGAAACATCAAAAGAAATCTGCAGTCCAACCCGAGAGCTCAGCTTTCCTCCTAGCCGGTCAGATGGAGGAGTAATCTCATCAGCTCGGGAAGTGCTGACTCAGGGTTTAATGAAGTGTCTGCAGATGTGGCATCTCTAAGGTATTCAACTCATGTAATGCAAAACAGCTCTGCGCTCGATGTGCTTATAAAATTTTGTTTAACCATTGCAGTGCGGTTCTCTGAGGAGTTTTATCACGCTTCCCGCCCCTTAATTTACAGCTCCGTGAAAGTTCCAGTCCCATTCTGTGGGGATTCTGGAATGCTCAGGGTAGTCAGGATTTATGGGCCATAAATGGCCCCCGTCCTGCTGCACTCCAAAGGAGAGGCTGAGAAGGCAGCAGCGGGCACCGTGACGGTGGCAGTCTGTTTCTTGTGCCTGGTTGTGAGCAAATACAACATGGAGACGGTCCTAAGTCTACTGAAGAAGGGCGATGAAGCCAAGGGGCTCAGTTCCTTGTGAACAGCCGTGATTCCAACTCACACGACTTCCTACAGAGCCGTTTACAGTCTCTCTTCCCATCCCTAGGGCAGGGCATGCGGTTTAAACAACGGAAAGAGAACAGATCGGAGATGGCTCTATTTCACGTGGGGAATAAGAGGGCAGGGTGCTGTGGGCGGCAGGACAGACTGTGGGCAGAATCTGCTTTTCAAATTAAAAAGTTAAACAAAAGGCCTCAAGGGCGAAGTTTAACACTGCACGGAAGGAGGTTGTTAATGTGGAACCCAGAACTGGGAGTGACGCTCAGCTTTCTTCTCCTGGCAAGGGAGGTTATTTAAGGACATTTACACACACAAACGGAAACACAAATACAGGAAGCCCCCCCCCCCCCCCGCAACACGTCACCCCTACCAGCCCCACGAGGGATGCAGAAGCAGAGCTGCATGACTGTGGCTACCATTTTGCCTCTTGTGATGATGCTGCCTCTGCTGGACCACACTAATCCAGTCAGTCAGTCATTTTTGGCTTCCTGTTCTTGTTTGTGTGAACTAAGCCTACTATTTAGCACAAATGAGTTGTCCTTGGCAAGTCAGCCAAAAGCCTGGGGGGGCAAAAAACCCCAGCTCTGACACAGAAGGAGTAGACAGACCTCTGTGTGGAATCCTGGCTTCTGCTTTTAGGACCAACCACTGGGGACCCTTAGTCACTCGGTCAGTAAGTACCGACAGCCTGGTGTTATGTACAGTAGGGTCCTGGGATTAGAGGGGTGAAGAACAGGGGCGTCGGCCTTCCAGGGCTTTAGTGCCTGGCAGGAAGGGGCTGGATTTTGACTTCTGTGCCCTCCATGATTTCTCCAAGGATCTTTATAAACTTTTGTCCGAAGCACCCACACTGAATCCTGCAGATGGGCTGGGTGTGACATCACAGACACAGAGCTCGTCCTGTGCTGGGGGCCTCGGAGCGCAGGGGATGAGGGGAGATGGCAGTGACCAGCACTGGCTTCTTCCGGAAAGGGCAACGTGCTGCATGCAGGTGCTAGTTATGGGTATTGCCAGCCCCGGGCTGTGATCTCCACAGACATTTTTTCTTGTCTGATTTTATTTTGTTAATTAAAGAAAGCCTGTTTTCAATAACTCTAAACCAAGACTTGTTTATTGTACAGGAAACTATTAAAACATTAATGGGCCGTGAGTGCCCTTGCTTACCTTTGTGGTCTTATCTTTTCAATGCTTGTGCTGTGTTAAACCCCTTCCAGATTCCCCAAAGCCAAACGCTTCCTCCCTGCTGGGCCCTTGGCAGAGGCCATGCTTTTCTTTGCTGTGCTAACACTTGCTTGTCCCCAGGACCCAAGATTAAATGATCCCTTTTTCCTTTTTAAAAATTTAAATTACATTTGTGTGTTTGTGTGTGTGTGTGCATGTGCCTGAGTGTGTACGGGTATGTATGTATATGTGTGCATGAGTGTGTATATGTGTGGTGTGTATGTTTGTATATGTGTGTGGGCATGTGTTGTGTGTGTGTGTGTCTGAGTGTGTGTATGTGTGCGTGCGTGTGTGTGTGTGTGTGTGTATGTGTGTGTGTCTGTGTGTGTGCGTGTCTGTGTCTGTGTTTCTGTGTGTGTCTGTGTCTGCGTGTCTGTGTCTGTGTCTGCGTGTGTGTATGTGTGCGTGTATGTGTGCATGCGTGTGTGTGTATGTGTGTGTTTGTGTGCGCGCATGTGTGTGTTTCTGTGTGTGTCTGTGTCTGTGTGTGTGTCTGTGTGTGTCTGTGTCTGTGTGTGTGTCTGTGTGTGTCTGTGTCTGCGTCTGCGTGTGTGTGTGTGTGTGTGTGCATGTGTGTTTGCCCCAATGGAGTTTCTTTTTCTATCATGTGGGTCTCAGGGGTTGAACTCAGGCTGTCATACTTGGCAGTAAGCACTTTTACCTACTGAGCCATCTCTCCAGTCCCCAGATGTCCCCTTTTCCCTGAGAAGCCTTTTCATGTGTCTTTACCCGTAGGTTCATCTGTTACTATGGTGGGACTGTCGTTGCCTGTTTTCCTCCCAAGAAAGCTACTTATGTTCTCATGTGGGGGGGCGTCCCCAGAGTCCTGCCCAGGGGCTGGCAGGTGAAGCACTGGACAAACGCTGTTCAGGAAGGAAGAAGAGAGAGCAGTATCCTGGCCCCCAGAGCCAGGCTCCAGGTTCCCTGACACCGTGTCTAGGTGGCTGTATCTGTATCTACACCCGCAGCACAGCCAGGCCACGTACAGGCTCACAACACACGCTTTGGCTTCCTGCAGTGACAGGCCCCTCCCTAGAGGGGTGCGCAGGTCTCTACAGGATGCCCCAGGCAGTTCCGACTAAAGAGCTGTTGCAACGGGGCCAACAACGTCAGTAGTATGTGCAATGGTTTTGTAACATGGCCTTCTGCCTGCTTACTACATACACAGCACTTGTCCAAACCACTGCTCCCTCGAGAATGACTATGTTGCTCCTAGCCAAGACCTCTGCTTTGGTTCAAACCTCAATATGTGA